>JAADVK010000023.1:0-75269 GCA_023334975.1 Globisporangium sylvaticum
ACAGTCGTCCACACTGTCGAACGGATGATGACCTTCAGATGCTGTGCGGATTGAAGAGATCGGCAACACGTGCGCTGTAAGAAGAGAGTCTGGAGCCTGTGAAGATGACTGACGCAGGGACAGACTGAGGAACGTGCGACTGGTCTTAGGTAACGTGACGCATCTAGACTAACGCTGTTGACTTGGTGCAGAACGCGCTTCGTATACCCACCGTTCTTATAGTCGAAGATCCCTGTCGTCGGACGGGAAGGTTGGATACTGAGCGAGCAAACAGAGCCGCACAACAATGTTTTGTTATTTTGTTGCAATTTTCTGACCTCAAAAGTGTTGGAGGAATGATCGGTTCCCGATTCTTCTGTGCATCTGAAAAAACTGGAATCTCCACAAAAAATCTGGATCAAGCGGATGGTTTTTTTTCAAGCTCCCTTCTTGCGTGGATGCCGCTGGTTGCTGGCCGTGGGGCGAGGGACTTACCAAAGGCGGATACTTTGATACTTCGAACGCCTGCATTCATTGTACATGGCCAGAGGAATTCAGGGTAGGACTGGATTCAAAAGCAATACTAGTTCGTAGATCGAAGGAAAGTAAGTGCTGCAACACGACTGGACTGCAATGGGCTATATAGATGCGCCACATTTGCAATTCGCACTATGGAAAGAACCTTTGCACTTGATCGACTGCCAAAGTGGGTTCCCGTTTCCTCCCAGTGCGAAACCCCGAGCACAAGCGAGAGAACAGTTCTTGAGAGATACTCTTCGAGAACATCCGCGTTCCTGTGTTAAGTAGCAGCAGACGGCAGTGACAAACAGACAAGCCGCCCCGCGCCTCTGGAACAAGAATCCGATGCCTGAATGCTGAGGTACTGATTTGGTAGACGTTGAATTGGCTCCTTTCAATGGAGAGCGCTGGTGAGCTCTCCAATTTCTTGAAGGAGGCAGACACAACAATTCAACACTGCTCTATACTTTAATGTGGCAAGTCCAGCCCCAAAACGAGGTCGGAGGTGTTCTTGCTTGGAGCCACCAGTTCACTGTCCACACAAAGTGTGAGTGTTGACTCATGGGAAATGTCCTTTCCGCAGCGACACCCATCGCATCACTTAACTTTTCACTAATGTTGACCACACCAAAAAGAGCCGGACCAGAAGAGGCTTCTCAGCCAGTCATCGAACTATTCTGGGGTTGTTTACGTTGGTCACCTAAAACGCAACCATGAGCCAAAGCGATGGCGATGGCGATTTTTTGACACCTTGTAGAGAGATTGATGGAAAGAATACCCTGTGAACGACTGGGTTTCAACGGACGACACTTCCACCGATGAGCATTTGTTGAAATTGATGGGAAGAGCCGAAAAGTAGCAGCGCACTTGATTCAAAGTGGATGATGGTTGGATATGCAGCTCAGCAACTTGCGAGTAGAGAGCTCGTCATCTGCAAAGTTGCAGTCGCTCGCTGAACAACAGTCGAGTGCAAATGTTCACTGTTGGCTGGTCCGCTCTTGCGATGTGTGCACAGCAAAACCAATGTGACTGCAACGGCTGTGTGGTTGAGAAGCCGTTGGACGGAACTGACACGCGCGCCTTCAACACAGAGAGCCACTTCTGGAATGCGGAATAAAGGTGCTCGTTAGTAGTTATTTATTAAAAGTGGAACTTGCGCTTTTGGCGAAGATCAGCTTCTGTGTGCCAAGTTTGCACAAACGTTGCCAAAGTGCTGAAAAAGGAGAAAAACAATTGTGGAGCCGAGACTTAATAGTACCACCAGCTGTGTTGAGGTGGCGAAGCGTGCATATATCTCACGTGTGGATCAGGTCAACGGGTGTGTGTGTGTGTGTGTGTGTGTACTGATATGATGACCTGTTGCATGTGCTGAGCAAGCTCGTGATTGTGTTGTGGATCCTCGCAGAAGGGTTCCTATGTAGTAATAAAACTGCAAAATAGACCTTAAATACGAAACTACCCTCAAAAACCTCACGTCTATCCCCTCAAGTGCGACTGGATTACCAACGCGACGGCGATACTTTTTCACCAATGAAAGCCCTCTATTTTCGCCAATTGCGTACATTTTCACCAATAACCAGGCAGTGTATCCGATCCACCCTTTCTCTGTGTGCCGGACACTGGACTCAATGTTCAGCGCCTCCTCTGCTATCAAATGAGTCCAGTAGCAACAGCACAACCCCTTCGTAAAAAGGATGTGTTGTGCAAACGCTATAATTATATTACTGCATTTACCTACTTTGGACGGGTACGCGAATTGTCAACGATCACTTTGAAATGCGCCAAACCACCGGTCGCCCAAGAGTGGCACACGTTGAAGGACGCCACTTGACAGAACAGTCGTCGTCGTCCCCATCATCATCATCATCAGCGCTGACGTCGGTGATTAGAATGCCGGCGCCGTCCGTTCACCACGCGCTTCATTGCAGGATTGGGCCAGTAGCGCGAGCAAGCGCCATCAGCAGCAGCGTCGTAAGCGGTATTAATACGCTGTCGAACAAGCCAAGCGCGCGAGAACGGCGACCGGTCCGTCACATCACAGCCCACCTCACTGAACACCAGTCAGCCAGCGCCAGTCAGTTCCAGTCCAGTCAGAGAATCGTAGTGTCATAACGCACATGAAGGTCGGCGGCTCGCTCAAGACCGCGGCGTTTGCGTCGGCGGCGCTCGTGGCGAGCGCAAGCGGGAGAATAGGAACGCTCGCACAGGCGCAGTCGATGCTCACGGCGCCGGAGAACTGCGTGGAGCCGACGCTGCAGATCCAGGACTCGGCCGACGTCGCGATCCTCTGCGACGGCCTCGTGGTCGAGAAGGCGCCGTTCAACGGCATCGCGACGCTCGAAGTCGGCATCAAGGCCGCGTCGCTCGTCATGAAGGCGCTCGTGAGCGACACGCTCACCACATTGTACGTTCTTTCCCAGTTATATCTGAATGGATTGTGTGTGTGATGTGCGTAGAGGGACTGACGTGAAAAATTGATTGTTCTTGCAGACTTGTTCACAGTGGGAACGCCACGGAGACCGCCTACGCGGGCACGAAGAAGACCTTGGAGTTCGACGCCGGCTTCTCGGAGCTGCGCACGCTGACGTCACTGTACGCTTCATTGTCTCTATGGCTGTGCGGCTTTTTGGTGTTACCCTTTTACTGAACTCTTCTTGATTGACCTCTCTTCGTTACACAGAACATTCAAGAACGTCCAGTTCAAGGCCCCGAACGTGTCCATCAAGACCCCCGACTCGCTCTTGACTCTGTACGCAGACCCACCAACCAGCCAGCTGACCGCCAGATGCGGATTTATGAATTATGGTTTGTTATCCTGTGCCTAATAATTGTTTCGTGCTTGTGTTCTGCAGGACCATTGACAGTACGAACGCAGAAGATCTTTTGCTGACTGTACTCCCAGGGAGCTCCCCAAAGCTCCAGCTACTGTGCGTCCCCATATATCTTCTTTGCTTTGATTTCTTTCTCATGGTGCGAGATGACTTATCACCGTGTTGTCTTGTGAACTCTTCAATATCAATAGTGACCTCCCAAGCAACGCGTTCTCCACAATACCCAAGTGCCTCTACAACCGCCAGTACCCAGCGAACAGTCTCAAGGCGTAAGTCTACGTACCACTCTGTGGAGCTGCTCTACCCTGTGATGAAGCCAACGAGCCCTGTAGCTCACCCTCTACTTTATTTTTTCTCTCTCTCTCAGCAACGTGGATGTCCTTGGAAAGACGTTCGAGGTGCTGGACCACGCTTCGTACCAGATGCTGAGCTCGAACCTCGCGACCACCCAGTCGTCCTTTGAGCTCAGCTCGGGCTGCAACTTCGACACGGGAGTCGTCGAGTCGACCGGCAAGCGCATCGCCGAGGGGGTCTACAAAATCTGCGATGCATCGACAGTGACCGGCACCGTCCCGTTCAGAGACGCATCGAGTGGCTCGACGCCCACGCCCGCGCCGCAGGCTACGACCACGGCTTCGAGCAGCAGCGGGTCGTCCGACACGACTCTGATCGTGCTCGTCGTCATCGTCGCGGTGGTCGCGCTCGCGCTCGGATGCTATTTGTTTCACAGATACTATTTGAACAAGAAGAAGATGTCTTTGGATCCGATCAACGACAACGCGATCAACCTGATCGGCAAAGTGGACACCACAACGTCGGGCAAGCAGGCATTGCTCTCGAACGACGAGACCTTGAGCGGGATCAGACTGGACCACCCTGTGTCGCTGACGAGACCCGCGGGTAGCGGCAGGACGTGGGTCGGAGAGTACCTTCGCGAGAAAGTGATCGTGAAGCGCGTGGAAGCCGAGATCACGGACACGTACGTCACGAAGAGCCTCATGAACCAAGCGTGCTTCTTGGCGCCGCTCTCACACCCGAACATCGTCAGCATGAAGGGCGTCACGTGGGTCGCGGGGACGGATTTCGCGATCGTCGCTGAGTTTATGGACAAAGACAATTTGAGAACCGTGCTTTCGGATCCAGAGATCGAGCTGGACATGGAGGCGAAACTGGGAATCTGCCTGGAGATCGCTCGCGCGCTCGTGTATTTGCACAACACCGAGCGCAACATGTACGTGCGCAACCTGTCGAGTCGCAAGGTGCTCGTGAAAGGCGCGAACGAGTGCAAGATCAATCTGTTCGACTGCTATCCGTGCGTGAAAAAGATCACCCCCGTGGAGAGCTACGGCGCGGGTGAGCTCGTGTGGCTCGCGCCGGAAATCGTCACGCGATCGTTTCCCGTGGACCCGAAGAAAGCCAACATCTACGCGTTCGGCGTGCTCATGTGCGAGATCCTCTCGCGCGTGTCCCCTTTCCAGAACCTGGTCGACGAAGTAGGCAATACGCTGTCGGACATTGAGATCGCGAAGCGCGTGCGCCGAAAAGATACGATCGCGCCGCACGAGAACCATCCAGAGTACATGTGGGCACCGCAGAGTCTGCGGAATACGATCGAGTTGTGTCTGTCCATCTCACCGGCCGAGCGTCCAACTGCAGAGGACATTATCATCGCGCTCCAGGACGCCAAGGTCGAGGAAATCGCGGCGAGTCTACGGACAGGTGGGGACTTCTTTGTGTGAGACGAGGAAAAGAGCGAGAGCGTGAGCAAGTAAGCGTTGTATGATGTCCGTTGACCTCCATTTGCTTTTTGGGGTTGTTGTAATCAAGTAAATGCCTTTGCTGGAGCTATTTGTACGGAAAATCTATAACACCATCCATGGCAGCGCAGATGTAACAGAGAGACCTCGACTGGATCTTGGGGGCACCAACTTTGCCGGACTAGCAAACCTCTCGTCACTGTACGTTACCTGTACGCTTTAGATTTTCACTGACAAACGAGTGGGGCTGGTAACCCAGCAGAGTACTATGATGGTGGGTACGCTTTACTTGTTTAGCGAGATCTCCCAAATCAACTTCCAGACCCCGTCGGTTCAACTCGCGGTACCTACAACTTTACCAGGTTCGGGCTCACAGTCTGCGTCTCGGATGGGAAAAACGTGATTATCATCGAAGGCGACGTGGTCCCCCAAGTGGCGATCCTTCTTCATTACCAGATCCGACGGCCAGTGATAGTCAGTCCACAAGCCTGACCTCGTTGGTGCTTGGCAGTGTCGGCGCTGGGTTCGCTGTGGCGGGTATCATCGTCGGAGGGTACTACTACTGCTCCAAGTCCAAGTCAAAGCACAAGTCGACTCGGCAGGAATCCAGCTAATCAAGACAGACTCGTGTGCGTCATCGCTCTGGAACGACTGGGAGCTGCTCGCTGCTCGCGTCAGCATGGACGATATGCAAGACGTCAGGAAACTCGGGAGCGGCGCATTTGCTGAAGTTTGGCTCGTCAAAGCTCGAAACTCGACGCTCATGGCTTCGAAGAGGCTGCTGGAAAGTCAAGTCGCACTGCAGCACACAGAAGAACTCATCAGCGAAATCAAGTTGATGAAGAGCCTCAAGCACCCGAACATCGTGTCGCTTCTCGGCGTGGCGTGGACCACGGAAACGGACCTCCAGACGCTGTTCGAGTACATGGACGCAGGGGATTTGCGGTCAAGCCTCGTCGAGGCAGCGAAACAGGTCGCGGTGCCACAATGGAATACTACAAAGCTCAAGATCGCGATTGACGTTGTGGAAGCGCTGGTGTTCGTGCACTCGTTCTCGCCGCCCCGGACGCATCGGGACCTAAAGCCCCGCATCATCTTGCTCTCGGCAGACATGCGAGCCAAGCTGACGGACTTTGGCACCACACGCGAGCGATCCCAGAACAACACAACGACGATGAGCTATGGCATGGGGCGGTGGACTGCTCCGGAGGTGATCTCTGGGAGCCAAGACTACGGCCCAGCCGCCGACATTTTCTCGATTGGAGTTGTACTGGCGGAGCTCGACAGTCACGCACTGCCATACGAAGGGCTTTGCAACGCCAACGGCAACACTCTCGCGAATGCTGAGATTTTGCAACTGGTGTCGACAGGAGAGCTCCGTCCGCGATTTGGAGCTGCGTGTCCAGCGAAGATCGCGGAGATCACAGGCCGCTGCTTGGCGCTGAATTCCGATGACCACCCGACAGCATTTGAAGTGAAGTATGCGCTCTGCTCGCTGATGAATCAGGCGACAGGCTTGTAACCCTTGGGCTGGGATGAATGAGCCCATGTGACCGTGGCTTGGGTACCTTCATATTGTGGGCAGAAGCCATCGCGATTGTGAACACCGTATTCTTCCAATCAGGAGCTTTACTTGCGCGTCTTAGTTCTTCATAACCACTCTGTTATTTGTATCTCTGTTAAGGCTTCGCACTGTTAACGAGATTCTGTAGCTGCTATTGCCTCAATCACGGCGTCCACGCTTGCTTCACTCGCTGTGCTGTCCGTCTTCGCTCTATCGGACTGCAGGATACTCTCGATACTCGATTCCGCCTCGGCTAGCAGCTGCTCAAACTCTTTTCCGATGCTGTTCTGATCCTTTGGCCCAGATTCACCTGCATCGCCAAAGCCAGCACCACCACTCGGGTTCCCAGCTGTCGGTGACGAGGTCGGGGAGAACAGACCGCCGCAGGAGCTCGTGTCAGAGTAGTTTGTATCGGTCGAGATCTTGCGACTCGAGGGCGACATGCTGCGCTTCGGCTCGAGGTAGTACCCCTCTGGCTTCAACGGCAAGTTGCGCACTCGATCTTTCGCAAACAACACAGAGCAAAGCTCTTTGAGGATCTCGTCCAGCACGATAAACCCGCACAATAAGCGTGTTTCTGCTTCGTGGTCGTTCAGAGACGCTTCGTTGTCATCGTCGACCAGTTTCCTTCGGATCTCAAACAACCTCGACTCGCCATTCGGCAGACGATCGATTCGACGCCGCGCGTCGGAGTACACATCTTCCAAAATGGAGCGCACGCTTTGCCCCACTGGTCGCTGTTCATTGACATCGAACACTACCGACGCGCACCGTTGCTTCAGCGCGATCGCTGCGACCAACCCCGACAGCGCGAGGTTTTCGTGGAAAGAGTTCTCCAGAACTCGCTCGAGACGATTAAACACCACTCGAATAAATAGAGGCAGCTCACCACTTGCAGCGCCACCGCCGCCGACACTGGAAACACTTTGCTTCTTCATTTTTGATTGTCCATTGGACAAACTTCTCTGTCGCTCGAATTCGGGTGTGACTGGCGAGAAAGACGGCAAGTTGAGCGTCAGATACACCTTACGAAGCGGCTTCATCGAGTTGCGCGTCGCGGCTGTGCGGGATGTTGCCACCGAGGCGGCATCGCTCATCCTCTCACCATTTGGCGGCTCCACCTTGGCACTTTTCTCTGAACCGCTTTCACTCGTTCGTTTAGCACTCACCAGAGCAGCCTCGTCTTCCGCATCCGTCTCGTCATCACTTGTATCAGAGTCTTCGATTGCTGCGGGTGCGCGCTGACATGCGGCATATTCGGCATCAGCAATGTACGAGAGCAACGAGAGCACTTGACCTTCGCTGTTGTCATCTGCAGCTGGGATGTCGATCTCGTCATTCATCCCATCGAACGCCTGGATCTTCCACAGGTGTACGTTCGACGCCACTGCAGAGTTTGGAAAACGCGTCGCAAACCAAATGGCTCCATTCGCGTTCACAGGGCTCAGTGTCGAGTTGGTGCGGCGGCGTACCTGATCTGACGCTTCTAGCTCGCCAAGGAGAGCTGCATCTACCGTCTCATCTTGGAGCTCCATCAGATACGTAAACAAGTCGATCGTCGCGATACTCAGCGAGCTCGAGAGCGAGTCCATGCGATGCAGTAGCTCCGTTGGGAGCATTTGTGCGGGCGAAAGCTCAGCTGGTTCGATAGTCTTTCCACTTTCCGCGGCATCACCATTCTCCAATGACGCGACTTGATCGACAGACAAACTCTCAGCACTTGGACTCTGCTGTAATAAAAACTGGATGTAGATGTAAAGCAGCGGGTTCGCGCTCGTGTCACTGCAGCAAGCCACGAGCTCTTCCAGGATGATTCGCGCATACAGCGTCGCGGTTCGTGACGTCGCTTCGGAGGTGTTCAGCAGACCTTCCAAGAGCGGTCCCTCTAAAAAGCGTGCTCGGAACTGCAACAGCAGCTCATTTGCGATCGACGTTCGCGATTCTCCTCCCGTCTCGTCGTCTTTTTCAAGCAGCTCGTATCGAGCCACCATCGCCAGCGTGCAGCAGAAGCGCAACCGGATCGCAATCAAGTAGAGCTCGTTCTCGATCCCCTTTCTGGAGCTTGACGTCGGCGAGAGAATCGCACCACTGCCGCGCAAAGTGTTGTCTGGAAGCGTCTTCGGGAGGTTGTCGAACGCCGAGATCACGCCGTTCACCGCGTAGTGGCAGAATGGCGTCAGCTGCAGGATGAACCGGCAGAGCGCTTTCCCATGCACCGCTGCTGCGATCACCAGCGCTTCACGACACTTCTCTCCGACTTTCCCCATCGCGTACATGTGTGGCAGCAACCCTGTGAAGAGCACGAGCTCCGAGACTTCGTTCGCTTGCGATGAGGCGTGGAGCGAGTAGTCCGAGGTTCTTCCCGACCCATTCTTCCGGATGATCATACTGTCAGCGTGCAAAAAGAAGAATTCGGTCTGCACGGGGTCTGCGCGCAGTTTCTTCCAGAGGATGTTGAGCAAATTGATGAGGCACTTGCGCACCACCGGGTCCTCCACCTCTTTCTTCGTCGCGGCTTCAATCAGCCCAACGACCGAGACGTGCACTTCACGAGTCGGCAGCAGCGGGTAATTCACTCTACGTACATGGCATAAACAGAAACATGTGAGCTCCAATCAATGTTAACAACGTCAATATGAATATCCATTACGTACCTGCTCAGTAGCGCGCCAACGAACTGCATCGAGAGCGACATGATCCCGGACGGCTGGTCCTTCTTGCCGGCATCGCACAGATGCGGAATGATCTGTCGCTCCAGCAAGTACTCGAGGCACTCGCGCGGCTGCTGCTGCGACTGCGAGTCCGGATCACTCTGCGATGCTGCTCGTTCTTTCTGCCCGCCTATCGAAAGCTCCAGCCGGTCCAGCGCGTTCTCCTCTGCGTAGATCAGAAGCACCATCTTCTGCAGCGAGTCGCGCGTGTGAGACTCGAGCAGCAGTCGTCTCTGCTCGGCCGGGTCCAGGTCGCGGTTCATGATCGACTCGAGAAAGCGCGACACGGTCTGCCAGCGGTGGTGGAACTCCTGCGCGCGGGACTCGTAGAGCGTCGGCGCCACGATGTCTGCCGCCTGCGCGAGCGCGTCGGACGCCCGCGCCGCGACCATCTTCATCTTGCTCTTGAGTGTGCTGATGAACTGGCTCATGGTGCTTTGACTTGCTTAAATTGGCCGGCGTCGAATGAGGATCTTCGTGCGATCTACAGGCGATTAAAACACAAGAGAGAAAAGCTAACGGAGATGCGGAAACGCGGTGGTCACCAGTGCGCTCTACGGCACCTCTAGGTTGGGATACCGCAGTCCCTCACACACAGAGAACGGAGAGAAAGTGTCCCTGCGCGCTCGCTTCTTCGCTCTCCTAGAGCCGCGCTTCCTTCCTTCCCTTTCGCGACAACGAGCGACCTGCACTCCACTCTGGATTGCAAAGCTGAGTCACAGATCCAGTGCCCCCAACGGGGGTACTATTAAAGTTTGCTGTGACGGTTGCGCGAAGGTGAGATTTGTTCAGGTTGCGTGACGGTTGCTCGAAAGTAGCGCAAACTTTTGCCACGCTCCCCTCCTCTCCTTGTTTGACACGCTCCTTGTTGGCTCCTGTTCGCTCGCTGGTCCAAAAGCGCAGAACGCATTGGGGAAGAGCTACAAACAGCCGAGCGGAACGCCTCCTGTCCGTGACAATCCGCTGCATCTCACTCGCTCACATCGCTGCGAGAGTGAGCCTGTGTGTGTGTGTGTGTGTGTGTCCCGCCTGTGCCAAGCCTCATCGCTCAGCCAGTGTGCGTTCTCCGCTCGATCGGGTGAATCAAGCTGCGAAGAAGGCATGTTGAGCAAGGTCTTGCGCCGATCAGCTGCGGCGCGACTTGCGCAGACGTCATCCAAGCGACTCTCGCGCCGATTTCTGGTCCACACGAATGCGTGCAAGAAAGAAGACGTCGACGATGAACGCGCGGATGCGTCACCTATTACTGGTGCTACTGCGAGTAAAAAGCACGGCGGCGGCAGCAGCAGAGCTCAAGCTCCCAGCAACGATCATCGCAGCTTGTTCAGCTCCAGCGTCCCAATCAGCGCGGCAGAATCTCGACACACGACTCCAAAAGCAGCTCAAACGTCAGGGCTCCCGTCGTTACAGCTGAAGCCGCTGAACGGAACCACAAACGGCATCACTGCGAAAGATCTCGAAGCGTAAGTTCGCTGTCTTGCGTTGCTGTGTTGTCTTCAGTCGTTCTCATCTGTGAACTACTTTCTTGTGACGAAATACAGAGCCAAAGCGACCTTGGAGAGCCTCGGCGCTAGAGTGCAGGCTTCCAGCCAGCGAGTGGACGGCGAGTCCGACTACCAAAAGCACAAGCGTCTGCAGAAGGCGATGACGGGACCGCTCGACAAGCTGCTGTATCGCTGCCGGCAGCGGAAGGAGTTTACGCAAATCGAAGCGATCGCGTTCGTGTGGGAGGACGTTTTTCCGCAGTACGCGAACAACCTGAAGCACCGGACGATCATCTGCGAGAACTACGCGCACGGGCTCAACCACCAGCAGCGCTTCGAGGAGGTCGTCGACAAGCTGTTCAAAAAGCAACTGACTGCGGATGTACAAAATGGTGCTGCGACAGTGAACGCAAAGACGCTGATCATGTCGCCGCACCTCGCGGAATCGATTCTGCTGGCGTGCGGGCACCTCAAAGACTCCACTAGCGCGTTGCAGCTACTGGACATCATGCGCTCCGCGAATGTGCGCATCACGAAAGTCGCGTACTTTCATCTGCTGAACACCTTGCTCAAGGACGAAGACAGCCTGGAGCTGGACACGGTACTGCAGCTCTGCGAAGAAGTGGTGCACGATCTGAACGACACGGTGCCGATGTCGCTGCTTCCGACGGTGATCAAGGTCGCAGCGGAGCACGACGAGTTGGAACGTGCGATGAACGTCTACAACCATCCGGTGGATGCGCCGATGTGCAGTTTTACCGAATTTCGCTTCGAGATCTGCTTGCAGACACTGTGCGATCACGGGTACGTGTCGGCGATGATGGAGGTGTACAAGAACGTCATGAACTCGGCGACTGCGACGCGAGGCTTGAAAGAAAGAATATCGAAGTGTCTGCTCTTGAAATGCCTCAAGGACCGCAAGGCCGAGCACCACGACACTGTGATTCAAGTCGCGCTTGAGTTGATGGAGACCATGGACAGCCATCAGATTGCGACGAGCCACCATTGTGTCTACCCTTTGATCCGCATGCTGCTGCAGGAGAACCAGATCACCAACATCGACGACTTGATGGCGTTCTTCAGCAAATACCCGCACGTGGTTGAGTGGAACTCGTTCTCGATCTGCGAGGCGGTGATTGCGTGCGTCTACTGCAAGGAAGTGCAGATGGTGGACGAGCTTTTCGTGCACGCGCTCGACAACAACATCCCGATCAAGTATGCGGCGCTGGAGAAAGTGATCTCGTTCTACTACAAGCTGGGGATGCTGGGCGATCTGGAGAAAGTGGCCGATATCATCCGCGCATTGCGCCTGAACAAGCACATCCCGCTGGGCATCGCGGTGACTGAGATCGGCATGGCGTCGAACATCCGTTTGGGACGATTCCAGGAAGTGATCCACCTGTTTGAAGATTTCTCTGCGATGGATGGCGACCGCAAGCGCATTTTGAAGCGCCGAATCATGCTCAAGTCCGCGTTGAAAGCGTACGCCGCCCTGAATCGCCTGGACGAGTCGAATGCCATTCGAGCGCTACTGGGGGACAGCTACGGCAACGTGCTGAAGCGCGTGTCGGATTCTGATACCGAGAACCTGGACGGCGACGATGACGACGACTATGGCGACTTCTTCACCGAGTCCATAGATAAAATAGAGAGATAGAAACAAACAGTGATGATAATACATCCATCCACCCACCTGTGACCGTAAACGAAAGCCAGTGTCAATCAGCTACCGAGTCTTGGAGAATCGTGGCGGAAGCTCTGGAAACCTGTGCGTGTTATTTCTGAGCTGGTAAAAATAACAACAGACCTGCTGCATGCTGGACGACGGCTAGAAGAGAGAACTTGTCGGGCAATCTCTGCAGGAAGCGGGCGAATGCTCTGATTACATCAGACCCAACGCTGACATGCCGGACGAAGCGGAGCTGGCTGTGAAGGCAGCACGGCAATCGGACGATGCGACTGGCTGCTCCCTAGCAACGCCGCCCGAAGTCGAGTCGACTGATGTTGTGCTGGAGCCACCAACGCAGGAGCTTGCCGTCTACGATCCGTTTGTGCGATGGCTTTTGAGCTCATCCCTTGAAGAGCTGTCCTCTATCAACAGAGCCGTCCCGTTTGTTGTGGTTGGTCCCGGTCCAGATGCTGCTGGTCGTGATGGCGGCGGCACCGATGATGAGCGTGGTATTCACGATCCAGAACCGGACAAGCAGACTGAGAAGACATCGAGACAACACTTTGACAGCTTGAGTGAGGCGATATTCGCGCGAGCCGAAATTGAAGCTGACCTTGAAGCTGTAGCAGACCTGGTATCTACGGCGCGTCGCGAGTTTGGTGGCATCGATGAAAAGCTGACCGGCATCGAAGACGAACGCGAAGCCAGCAAAGAGCGCATCGCTCTCCTTGAATCGCGGATCGTGAAGCACTTGCAGGATCGAGACCTCGCGATCGCAGAGAAGTACACGACCGAGAAGCAGATCGAGGAAGCCGAGCAGTTCAAGGCCCTGCATCCGCAGATGTCGAGGTCGCCGTCGCTCCTTGGGTTCCTTCGCTTGTCGGATCGTAGAAGCAGCAGCTCAGCAGGCGCAGTGTTTTTCCGAGAAAGAGATCGAGCGGCTCCAGAAAGAAGTCGCGGACACGAAAGTGTCGACGGCATTGGCGAAGACTGAGCTTGACACGCACTACTACCGCCTGCGCCAGCTTGAGAAGAAATGCGCGGCCGTCAAGTTCGAGATTGCGCAGGCGAGTGCGCAGGAAGACGACCTTCGCGCGACGCTGGAGCAACTGGCGCGCGAGCGGAAGCACTCGCTCGAGAAGCTGCACCAGATCTCCGTCTTCTCCGCGGAAGCGTCTGCACGGCTGCGGTGAGCAAGAGTCGAGAGACGCGAGTTAGGAAGAGATACACTACAGGGAGTCATATTAGAGATCGCTTAGATAAACGAATGCACACACGTTGGCAGCAAGGTTTTTGGTGAAGTGGACTTCACATTGCTGGAGCGCTGATGCAAGAAGCATTGTGATCATCACTCTCAACTTCAACTCACTTAGTTGGACAGGTTTTCTTTAGGTAGGAAACATACACTTTTCATGTGTAACAAGAAATATAAAATCATAGAGAGTATTACACTGAACAACGTGAACTTGTTGCGGGAGGTACGGTACTTGGAACTTCAACTTGCACTCTGTGCGGCTTCGCCATTGCGGAATCGGCACCACAAGAGAAAGAGAGAGAAGAGAAAAGCAACGTGGAGCATGTGGGGATTCGGACGCGCATGCGGCAGTGACCATCCAGCCAGAGGTGCGTCTGCACGCACATGCGTATATGTATGTGTGTGTATGTATGTTCATCTGATACGGGCAAGTAATGAATGCTGTTGCAGGTTACTTTGACGAACACGGTCGAGCGCTGACAGAATCATATCAGAAAAGCACTCTCCCGCTACCGCCAATTACTTCAACGCTTGAAGAAGAGACCGACGCGAATGCGGTGTGGTGGAAAGTCAAGATGGGAGCCCTTGTCGACGTGCTCATCGGGCAAGAGGATGAGAACCGGCAGCATACGATTGACGTGGATCTGAAAGATGGCGAGAGCAGTCTCACGAGCCTTTGGATCGGCGGCCGAATTGCAGACGTGCTTGCGCCGCTGGTAGCTGAAAAGTATGCAAGCCCTATCAATTACGAGGCACTCGACTCAAAGACGCCAAGCGGTTCATCAGAAGAAGAACATTTGAGTTTCGCGCTGCGCAGAATTGATGCGGACGAACGTTCTTGGACGCTCGATGCATCATGGCTGCAGAACCTCTTCCAAGCCAACTGTGCTTTGCTGGCGCGAATTGCGCACCAGCATGTTGATCTGGTCTCGAGAGCCAACCTCAGAGCACAGCCAGCACCACTTACCAGGTATTGCGTTCTTGCTGAAGCCTGTTGTGTTCCGACATATCATCACACCCAACTAACTGGTGTAAAACATGTAGGGAGGAGGAAGCTGAATTCCTAGGAGTCCGGGAGGATCGAATCCCTTGTGCATCAGAATCAAGCCTCGAAATGCGTGTGATAATTCTTCCTGAAACTCCACCAGCAAGCCTCGAGCGTTTGGATCTGCCTACAATCTCAGAAGTTGCGCCGGGATGCCGATTCATTGAGTTGTTGAACCAGCAGCAGGCTGCTTTATTTGAGCGCTGTGCGATCACGAACGAGCTGCGCGAGTCTGCGATCCAGAACGCTTCAGGTGAAACCTTCTCGAATTGGATGTCTGCAGTAGCACTGGAAGATCCCGATCTCGTGGGGTTTTATGAGAAGGAAGTCGCAGCAGTTCAGCATTGCAAACAAGAAGCGGAAGAAACCAAGAACCAGGCGACCCGAAAACTCAAGCTGCAGAGAATCAAGCTGGATGAGTTTGCGCTCCTACCGCCTGTTGCAGTTTTACGAGCAAAGTCGTCCGATATGTTGAAGAAGGTGTTGAGGAAGAATGCGGCAACAATGCTGGTCCAAGGATCAGATGCGCTCGATTTCTTCAAACTCCCCCAAGTCTCCCAAGTCGCAGCGAAGGAGTGGAGCCCGTGGCAAGATTCGATCGCGGAGATATCAAGCTACTCTACGGCGAATTCTGCTGCCGATCTACACAAGCTACGGCAACTTCTGATGCCATCGAGATTGGCACATCAAGACGAAAAGGGACCAGATGATGCGCTGCTGCGAGTGATTGATTCCGGAAAGCAGATGCTCCGAAAGATACGATCATCGTCCAGTTCCGTACCACCACGCCCTCTGACTAGCATCGTGCTCAACATTCCGTCTTTGTGGAATCAAGAATCCATAAACCTGAATGGATGTATGCGATTCGAGGAAGTATTCGGATGGATGCAACTTCCAAGTGGAAATGACGAGGAGCTTGAGAATGAACCAAGCAAAGCTGATACTATTGACTGCCCGGGGAGGAATGACACAACAGCGGGTCCAAGCAAAGACGTTCTTGAGCCCAAGAAAACAGGAGACGCTGCCGTAGAAGCTGCGACTACCAAAGTGGGTGCCTCAGTTGTCGCTGAGGCGCCACGCGAGTATCCAGCAATTACGTTTGCCATGTCTGATGTCGGACCCACAACGACGGAAGATCTAGTTGCAGGGTTCTTAGGATTGACATCCAATCAACTCGCCACAGACAAGCGACAAACTGAGTCGGTCGTCAAAATCCCAAGCGCTGTCGAAGAAGCTGATGCAGATTCTCCAAACAGGTTGCCCATTGAGCACTTGGCGCGACCTGTGCTATGGGACCTTGCCCGAAAGAAAGTTATTCGAGTCAACCCGAACTCCATCAAGTGTGCGCTCGAAGCTCTTTCGTTGGAGCTTCTAGAGTCAATTGTCTACCAGCAGCAGGCAACCGTGAAAAAGATCAGCATGAATCCGTCTGCGTTCTCCCACGAAGCGATTTTTGACGCATGTGCAAGTTTCCGACAAATCACCTGGCTCCACACGCTCAGGTATTCCTTGACTTACGCACTCGGTATTTCTTTGAAAGGCAACTCGTCTGACAGTTTACAGGATGATATCTCTTTGCGGGCGAGAGCGTCTTCATGCAGGAAACGCTCAGCTCCATTTCGTGACGCGTGTTATCGCGAGCACCAACTACAAAGCAGCGTTAGGATCGTCGCACTGGAGAGATCTCAACAGACTCTACACCAGTCTTGATGGAGGGGCAAGAGATCTCGGAAACGCAGAGGATCACAACTCGATCGAACAAAAGGGATGCGATGAGGATGAATATGCTGTCACGAAGGAGCCGCCACAAAAGAAGCCAAAACTGCTGATAGATGAAGAAGACAAGCCTCCTGTCCGAGTGATCTGCTCTGCCCAGTTCTTATCGCATGTAAGTACTAGTATTTCGCGAAACGTGCTTGAAATGACGAAGTGTGGAGTGATATCATCAAATATGATGGAATGCAGGATGGGATACTGGACGAGTTGTCAACCGAGTTTGCTGTGTCAGTGATCGAAAGAGATCTACAAACTCCGATCGACTTGATTGTCGACGAGCGAAACGGGATATGTGTTCTCCGCACATCGCTCTTCGACGGTCGGTACCATGACCGTGGCGATTCTTAAACATATGAAAGATCCATCTAACCAACCTTTTCTCTTGCAGACACAAGCTCAATGAAGTCTCTCACGTACAAGCTAGCGCCAGCGCAAATTCAGTTCCAGCACTTATGGATCATTATAGGTATGCTGACAAGCGCATTCAGATGACCCGCTGACATGAACATGTCACTGACATGATTGCTTTGTAGCCGAAGATTCGCAAGTGTCTCCAGCAATTGAAGAAAACCTTCAAGCGTTCTTTGCTGCTCTTGTGCACTTTCGCGTGGAAGTCCGGACATTCACGAGGTATGTCCCTGGTCCATGTGTGATTATTTTGCCTCACTGAGGTGACTAACGCCAGTTGTGAAAACAGCGCTTCAGACGAAGAAACAAGTCGCCAGATCAGAATTATTATCGATCACTGCGCGCAGTCTGCACTGGACGATCATCGTACGCTGCCTCGAATGTGGTTTGAGCGGCCGTTCCTCTTGGAAGAAGAATCCCAGCTGGAGCGATTTTTGGCGTCTACCGAGATCATCACGCCATACGCTGCGCAGTCGCTGCTGCATAAAATTTCGATTGAAGACTTGTTCAACAACAGGTACATGCATAGCTGTACTCGTGAGTATAGCCTCGTCTAACGTCTTTTTCGTGTTCACAACAACAGCTTGGAGCATTTGCAGCAACTGGTTCAAGACTCGGTTTCCAAAGACCAACTTCAACTGTTGTGGAGGTGAGCAGCAAATTTGGTATCACATCATGATTTAACCTATTGTCCGGCGAGAATCTGCCCACTTACCTGGTGTAATAGCGTGCTGCAGCAAAATCACGGGATACAGCAACAAGAGTTTGACGGCTTCATCAACCATTAATTACCCGAGCTCTGTTCTTATGCTATCAAAATTGAAGAAATTACCGATGGTTCCGTGCTTTCATCTCCTGGATGGCTTGGAATCGGCCGGTGTAGTATCCAGATTGATACCAAGCTAAGAGAAGATTCGACAACCCGTCATCATTCGCCCCCGACGCGTTGACTCCAGGTGCACTCGGGAATGGCGGCATTGGCATGGAGGGCGGCATTTGTGGCTGGAAATGCTGAGATTGGTGCGACGGGTACCCTGGAGCTTGCTGACCACCATATCCATATCCTGTAGAGTATTGGGGTGGAGAGGGTTGGTGTGCTGCTGCTTGGAACTGAGCTTGAAGGTTCGCGTACGCTTGCGCATAGGCGAGTTGGTAGATGTCGTTTTGGGAACCATGCTCTGACGCACTTGGCACCGCATATCCGTTTGCTTGAAACGGCGGCTGCGACTGCGCTGCAAAGCTCTGCTGGTAACCGCTGGGATTCGTCGGAGTGTAGCCATACGCTGGTGACGCGGCAGCTGCTGGTGTTGTCGAGGATGCGGCATCCTCCTCGTCAACTGACACGCGCCTGGACTGTTTTCTGGCACTACGAGAGCTCTTCGCCTTCTGGGTCCTGGTAATCCAGTTTAATATGAGTGAATAACAAACGGAGTGCCAAAGTCAAAACAAAGAACCAGCATTCTGATCGAGTGTACATGGTGCACATTGGCTTGGGCAAAAGCCAAAACAAATCGTACTTGGTCGAAGCTCCTGATCGTTGTCTCTGGTCGTTCAATGCATCTTCAAACGCCTGCGTTAATCGATAATACATGAATACAAGTATCAGATCAGTGCGCTCGACATTGACGAACTTATAATGGCGTTTGTGCATGCCGCTCGACGTACCCTCACAATCGCCATGTCATCCCATTGCTCGTCTGCCTCGCTCACAGCGTCGCGTTCATCCTCGCTGCTGCTCTAAAACAGATCACAAGTAGCGTCAGTCAATCTCACGTGCAAGCCTGCGCCACGCTGCACTTTCACTGCAGAGAGCACTCGCAGCTCCGCGCACCCAAGCGCAAGTGCTAGTGCGACACACGTGCTCATCCAACTCACCATTGTCCACGAATTTGGGGCTCTTTTGCTTTTGGCAGATGTGGATCTGCAGTTCTGCATCAATTTGCTCAGCACAATCCTCTACAAATCGATACCTACCATATATCTATTTGTGGAGGAGATTGGACTTCGGTCTCAATCTCCACAAGGCGACAGTTGACTGTGTGCTGATGTCCGCCTAACAGTGACCTCGAGCGCTCTCACGCCGCATCGAGTGTCTTGGGCACGATATCGCCATTGCCCGCGGTCATGATAAGCATCGCTCTCGGCGAGTCCTAGCACTATACCACGGCGTCCACACAAAGAAGATCACGCTCGACTGGGCCAGTGTTTCTGAGTGGGAGGAAAGCAGCCTCAGGAAGGCAGAACCACGGCCAATATGAGGTTCCTTCAGCATAAATCAATGATTGGGGAGAAGAGAAAGCAAAGATATTGCGGGCGAATCGACGTTCTTGTGCGACTGCTCCCGTTGTGTGTATGCTGCATACCGACATAATGCGCCATGAAACTCAAAGATCTCAAAAGCCAAACGAACATGAAAGAAGTGAAAAAGAAAACTGTACGTCATTGCGGATCCGCATCTTCATCATCTGTCTGTTTGTCTACCTGCTGCTCTTGTGCGTGCTTGCTGCATGATTGAGCATCTAGGACGACTTGTTCAGGCGGTGCACGATAAACGCGCTCGAGTCAATGTACGCGAGCGTGACGTTCTTGATGCAGTCCACCTCCTTGGACGACAGCTCCGAGTCCGGCTTGCTGGCGCTGCACTTGTCCCACGCGATGGCCGTGATCTTGGAGATCGCCTGCTGGATCAGCGCGCGCTGCTGCTCCTCCACGAGCAGGTTCTGCATGTCCGAGGCGCCGAAGGAGCCCGCTGGCGCTGGCGCCGACTCGAAGGACGACGGCGCGGGGGAGCTGTAGTCGTACGACGGCTCATCGTACGAGCCGTACGACTGCGTCTCTGGCTCTGGCGCCTTGCTCTTTCCGAATCCGAAGAACGACATGGTGGTGCTGCTGTAGTTGCTGTTGTTGCGCTGCGAAGGCGGTGGCAATCGATCGATCAATCAATCAATCAATCGCTTTGCTGCTTTGCTGGAGCTCTTTCTGGGAATGACAAGAACCACAGGCGCTTCTGGGCCAAAGGCATGCTGGTCAAAAAGCACACACAAAACAAACGTTTATTAATTTGTGAAAATAGCCATATATATTTGATATGCTGCACAAATCTATGATTTGTCTATGTTTATTTCATAAACAGCACTAACGCATCAATATTTACGTAAATAGCACAAGTTGCCGCAAACATTCCGCAGACTCGCAAGTTGCACTCGCAAGAAGCGTGCACACACGGACACTTTCTCATCACCAAGCGCCGTGCTTGGTTGTGCGCTATGTGCGTCTCCGTGGCGTGCGAGGCAGCAAGTTCGCCCTATTGATGATGATGTGAATGCACAAGCGCCGTTGACCAGGCGTAATGAGTGTGTGCGTCTCTTGACGACTGCAGCGAAACGCCGCCGTCTCAGCGGGTCTGTTTTGGGAAGCCATCGAATCGAAATTGACGCGAAAGACACAGAGCTCATTGGGTTCTTGATCAGCGGTATTTTGCTTCATCGATCGACTGCAGTGCGGCGCTGATGCGTTCGGCTCACGTGAACAGTGAAACCCTCTCACTACCAGCGGCATCAGCAGCTTCATCACCAACGCGGTGTCGATCTCCGCTCAACAACAACAAGCCTCCGCGGCGGATTGAGCTGGCGCCGTTGCCATCTGCAAACATCAACACTGTCGAGGCAAATCTTGCTAACGCTTCCACGAGTGACAACGATGGCGGGCTTGAGATACCACCACTCGAAGAGCTACGCATTGAGAGCCCTCGCTCTCATCACCACGCATTTAGCCCGAAGAGCACCTCGCGTTCGCCCAAGAAAGCGTATCCACGGCTTCAAACGATCGCGCAGCTCGCGGAAACCCACGTGGGCTCCATGCACAATGGCGACTTTGTCTCAAGAAGCATCGATCGATGGCGGGAGTTTGAAAAACACTCAAGCAACCAGGGCGGCAGTGAAGGTGAGAGCAGTAGCAGCAGCTGTCTGCCAGAGCAAATGTCGGACGACGCGCGTCGAGCGTTTGCGATCGCGAGAGAGACTGGTTCAGTCGTGATCCAGTCCGCGTGGAGACGCTTCGTCGCTGTTTCGATTCGAGAGAAGCTCGTAAGCGCCATGTGGAAGCGCCAAATGGACGTCGCTGCGTGGATCTCAAACCGGTACGAGTTGTTCCAGACCAGACTGCAGCAACTTGAAGACCACGGCTTACAGTATAGATCACCAGATGTACCAGCAACGAGCCAATCTTTGCTTGGGGCGTACTACTACCTTCCAGCTACGCTATTGACGGTGTGGCTATGCTTCATGTGCGCAAAAGCGGATGGTTATTTTCTTCGCCGATCCCCAGTTGTTCTCCAAACGATCGATCTCCAGAACTACGGCAACACTAACGTAGACGAGTCGGAGACTCTCAAGTGCCTGAAGTTTTGGCTCACGTACGCGTTTAGTCACTTCCAAGTGTACGAAGTTGCTGGCTGCCAGAGCAATCTTGAGCAATCGCGACTGGGATGGGAGAGTTTTCTGTCAGTTTGTGAGAATTACGTCGCAGCAGGCAAAGTCGTTGGAAGTCTGCGATTTCAGGCGCGTTTCTATCTGTCGCTTTGCATCTTCTGGGGTGGGAAAGCCGACGAGAGACGAAATGCGTTGGAGTTGTGCCATTCACTGCTCCAAGAAATTGATGTCGATAGACCTGTATACGAGGACGAGCAATCCCATCAGCACTCCATCCGAGACATTCAAGCTCAGCTGTTGATGACGAGCAGTATGATTCACTTCGAGCTCAAGGAGTGCACCCAATGCTGTCAGCAATTGGAGAAGTTGCTGGCTTTGCTCCCGCTTCCAAGGTACTCAGAGCTGGAGGTGCGATTTGTCTTGGGACTCTTTCTTTGCAAGCAGCTTGTTGCAAGTGGAGAAGAGTCTCAACTACGATCAGATGAGAAGAAGATGGCGGCTGAAAAGAAAGCTCTCGAGAACTTCAAGAGATGCTTCCAGATCGTCGAGTTGAGGCCGTCTGTCGGGTACTTGCACGGTCAACTGAGTAGTGAAGAAGCAAAACAGAAGCTGGCATCCTCTCCAGTCGGATCGTTCTTACTCCACTCTTCGGCAGTGAGAGTTGGTGGTGATGCGGCGGAGACAGATGGCACAGACCCTGTTGCAACTGCGAGCGGAAGTCAAGAGCTGCATCTCAAGGCGAAGCTCAGCGACCGCCCGCTTCGAATAACGTCGATGCGAATCAAAACCGACGACGCCGGCTTGTATTTCACAAAGAAGGTCCCAAAGAGCAAGCACTCGAGCCTCCATAAATTCGTCGCGTGTCTCCCCGAAGTAGCTGGTATTATTATGGAGAATGGTATTCGGAAGAAGCTCTTTGTCGATGCGCTGGAGAGGAAATTGAACAGCGACTGTGCTGGTTCCGTCTCTGAAAAGAATAAAATTCGGCACAAGATGCTGTCGTGGGAAGACTGGAAGCGACGAATCAAGGAAGCTTGCAGATTTCCAAAGTCTCGGGCGGTGAGAAGAAATGAATCGTGGGCAGCAGTGTGCCTCGAAGTCGCGAGAGCGGATGCTCCAGGGCTTGGAGATGCAACTTGCACGCCGTTCATCGAGCGCTGTCACGGAACGTGGCGATTTCCAAGCACGAGACATTTGATTCGCAACTCGAGCGCGTTCAAAAACTGGAGCGCATGTGTCTGAAAGCGTGGCGAAGCGACAGTCTCTCGGTTGCCTTGCGAGGCGATCCGTTCTCTGAGGCGCTGCTGCTTCAGCGCATTCACATCGAAATGTACTCAGCATGCGCTGATACGTTCTTCCTGCGCAGTTTGCTCAAGACGCTCATTCGTGCATATCTTGCCAGTGGGACGCTGTTTGAGAAATCGCACTTGGAATGCGCAATCCAGTGTGGGGCTCAACTCTTTGAGCTCTTTCGAGTGCATCATGGGAACGATGGACGCGCGTACAAGAACCAGATCAACTCGCTGGCGATGCTTTTAAACCATTCAACGAGCGCCACTCGAAGCCATTTGCGAGGTTTCTCAGTCGACCATTTGCTGCTGCTGTGGCATCGTATACCGTTTGCAGTCTGCTTTGAGCTCTCCGAAGCACTGTATCGCTCTTCAGCAGCACTCTCTGGTGGCGATGACAACGATCCAGTTGGCAGCCGAGTCATCGATATGTACGAGAGTCTCTACGGTCGTCTACGCGGCTCCAAGCCCCAGACGAATTCGTACGCTGCCTTTGAAGAGCTGATCTTGGTTCGTTTGGCGTTCTTGTACGCTCAAAAGTCGGCAACTGAAGGCAGTTCAGCTCGGTATCTGCGGTCGGCAGTCAAGTTGGTGGACGAACTATTGTCGCAGAGAAAGAGGCGAGAGAGAAAGAGTGCGCGCCAGAGAATGAAGAAACCAAAGACGGTCAAGTGGCCGTGCAAATTGTCACTACCAAGCAGACTCTCAAGCGCAGGACTAGCGTTTACGCGTGGGTTTCTTCTCGAAATGCTCGAAGATATGAAGCAGATCCCGCGAGAGCAGCACAAAGCTGGCACGACTTCAACGCGCTGCATACAGATTTGATGGCGACAGTCACAAATCATAGCAGAACCAACGACAGAGCGCAACAGGTACTGTACAAAAACCAGCGACAACCGAGAGGGATTCGACTCTTTGTTGGTGAAACCCAGGAGGTGGTGGTCAAGAACCTGCTTCGCAGTAAACCTTTTGTCTCTATTCAGTGCGAGGGCAAGACAGTGCTCAGCCAAACGCAACCCACTTGAATGAGTCTCTCGCCAAGCTGGAACGAGTTCATCGAGTTCGAGCTCGAATCGTCCAAGTCGCGGTTGGTTGTGAGTCTCGTCGACCGAGTGGAGCGCACGTCATCGTTCAGTGGTGGCGACCAAGTGATCGGAGCTGTTCAGCTCTACGTGCAAGAGCTTATCGGCAAGTCAGATGCGTATGTTGTCGGCAAGTTCTTCGACTTGACCTCATTTACAAGAAGTGATGGCGAAAGCTACACCAGTGAAGTCATCAAGACCCCGAAAGTCTTTCTGGGTTTCCAGATCCTCTTCAAGCCACAACGAGATCGCAAAGGGCAAGACGAGTGTGCGGTACAACACGTTGAACCCAAAGTGGGACGAGGAGTTCCGAGTTTCAATTCGAATGGCAAGAGTTTGTGGGCAAAGCGCTTGAAGACTCGCTGCTGGATGACGATGAAGTATGCGATCCAAGCCAGCAGCACAAAGATGTTGGAATTCTAAAGTTTGAGGTGTGCGACTATGACATCGTTGCGCTAAAGAAGGATAAGAAGAAATCCAGCAGCAGCAGCGACTCGGACAATGATGAAGGCGACGCAGGAACCAGTATTGCGGGCAGCAGCAACAACGAGAAGAAACTGAAGAAAGGAGACCTCTTGGGTCCCAGCAAGCATTCCAATTGAGTCTCTGGACCGCGGAAGCCTCTTCTCGGCAGAATTGACGCTTAGCCGCGCAGTTGAAAGTGATGGCGGCGGTGAAGCGGTCGAGCCAGTGGAGGGAACGCTGAGTGTTTCGGTCCAATGGATGCATTCGACCGAATTCGACCCCAACGAGTCTCGAAAGATGTCGTTGGATGCGAAAAACTGTGTCGAGGCGAAGAAAAAGCCACTTCCCAAGCAAACATTTCCGGAAGAACTCGTTCGCGATCTTCGAAGCGTTCGCGCTCAATTTGAGAAGACGTTGGAGGTGTTGCTCGACTTGGGAAGCTCAACGCTCGATCCATTGCAGCGCCTGAACAAACGGATGCTGGACGCGCAGGCGGTGGGAAAAACAGCAGAGGAAGCAAAGGTGGTGGAGCAGCGCATGTTTGCGCTGATCAAGACGCAGCTCATCCCGAAGATGAAGAGCTTGGACGACCACCTCCCTCTCTCCAGCGAATTGATTCAGCAGTTCGTCCAGAATGGAGCCCTTGTTGGGCTGGTTCAAGAATACGTCGACAGTCAAGAGGCAGAGAAGTACCAAGAGCTCACGGCAATCAAGGACTCAATATTGGATGAAATCTCAAAAGCGGCGCATGAGCTTCTGGGTTTATCCACGCAGTCTGAGTCGTCTGGTCCTGCGAGTGACTGCAGTCAAGATCTCAAGAAGGTCGGCGTCTGCTTTGAAACCGCGTTCCGCCGTCGACATTTAGTGAAGACTTGGAGCCACAATCTCGGCAAGATGCTGACGACTTTCTTCAATCTGGAACAAGAGAAGGAGCTGTTGTTGACGCCTCTGAGCTCCGCTGCCGACGATCTCTACGCAAAGATGGAAGCCCAGACAAGCAGTCTGATCTCTCCAGCAGTAGGTATTACCTCACGTGATTCTCCTGCTGGAGTACAAACACCGCAGTCCCCAGGCAAAGGGTCGACCAAGTCAGCGGCATCAGCCGAAAAGCGCCTCGAGCGCATTCAGAAGGAGAAACGGAAGAAGCAGCGGGACAGATAGTAACGAAGGTCGGTGATTATTCAATCACTATTGCTCGGGTTGTTCCCTCAAACGAAAGTTGCCGAAGATCGAGTGGGAAGATGTGATCAAAAGACTTGTTTGCTGAATCGCTCGTTATTATTTGTTTCATTACCTCTTGTTCTTTTACAGGTGTGTGTGTGTGTGTGTGTGTGTGTGCAATATCAAGGAAGTGCTGTATTCTCTATGGCCCCGCGCATCGCTGCTTGATGTGCTTGCGCAGCGCGCTGGAGAAATCGTCGAGTTCTTTATAGGACGGGAAGTAGTTGACGTCGATCACGAAGAGCTCCTGCGTGGCGTCCGAGACGATCACGTCGAAACCGAAGAGCGTCAGGCTCAGCTCTTCACGGATGCGCTCGCCGATGGCGCGAACGGCAGCGAAGATCTCGCTCTGGCTGCGAACGGCTGCGGTGGTGTTGCCATGCCCAGAAGCGCTGGCACTGGTGCTGCTGGCTGCGGTCTCTGGATGGAAGTCCTCGGTCGTTGGGTACTGCTTCTGTGTGTTAAAGTGCACCTGCGCAGCGCCGGCGTTGAGGTTCGGGAGCGAGCGGCGCTCTGCGACGTTGATGAGGTCTCCGAGCACGTAGCCCTTGAAGAGTCTGCTCGAGTGGTTGATGAACTCCTGGTAGAGCGTTGGGTATTCGACGTATTGGAGATCCGAGCGCTGGGTGATGACGCTCATCAAGTGCGAGCGATCCGTGGCTATAACAACCGGCATACGCAACATTAGCAAACGTGCTGGTTTCCGATAGACACAACAGTCAAAGTGTGGGTGTCCAACACGTACCGCAGGCTTCGACAGACTTGCAGATCAGCGGCAGCTTGGTCTCTCCCGAGTCCACTGCGCTGCAGAGCGCATCAAACTGCTCGCGCGAGCGGATCACGTGGAACTTCGGCACGCTGAACGCGACGTGGTGGTGGTCCTTCCCATCCAGCGTCTTCGCATTCGGCTTCTCCTGCTGCAGTCGCACGAGCATCTCGCAGGCTTCGTGGCGGTCCGTGAGCAGGTGCACGCTCGCGATCGGGTCGATGATCTTCACGCTCGGGTTCTGCGCCACGTACTCGTGCATGAGCGCGAGTCGCTGCGACGCGTCCGGGTCACCCAGTCGCGCAAACACCATCTCGTGCGCGAGCTTGTGCAGCACGGCGTCGAGCTTGCCGTACTTGTGCGCGATGTTCTGCGCGCTCGTGACGCTCGCGTCGTAGAGATCGATGAGCACGAAGCGCACGCCGTCCTTCACCTCGTGCAGCAGGTCGCGCAGGTGCTCGATCTTCTTCGCGGGGAAGATCACGCCCACCGCCAGGTCGTCCGTCGCCATCGTGCTTGTCGTCTTGGGAGCTGGTGCTGATGATGCGGGAATGAATTGTGTGAGCAGCTCAGGCTCAGGTCATTAACAATAGCCCCCTCCCCTCTTCCCCCAAAACTGGAAAATGGATTTTGATGGACGTAGAAGCCGCACCGTGTGTCTCTAAATAGAAGGCTCTATACTTGAGTGTTCTGATTGGCTAAAATGACATTTTGATGTGGGACACGCGAATTTGAAATAAATGGGAGCTTCTCACACGTCGCAGACTCTTCATTGTGGCTGCTGGAAATGGACACCACATGACACACAAGAAAGCCAATGGGATGGATGGATATGCATGCAATGCGTTATAATGTCGCTCTTTAGTTGGCTTGGATATAGATACTAGGTACTAGCTCTAGTGCTACAGCAGAGCTATCCAGCGGTTGTTATAGTGTAAGTGGTGCTGGTCCCGTCGCTCAGGAAGCCAGGAACTTCTTGGTGTAGTCGTCCGCGTCGATGATCTCGAAGCGGTGCGAGTTGAACGCCAGCTCGGCGCCGACCGTGAAATGGTTGAGCGAGAAGTGCACGCCGTCACTGTCCTTGTAGCGGCCGCGCTCGAGGAACTCGCCGTTCACGACGCCCGAGGTGCGCTGCTCGGGCTCGTAGATCGAGGTCGTGTCGTCGTGAGGAAGAACGTGATGATGAAGCGGCGCTGCTGCTGCTCCTTGCGGCTCGAGATCATCTTTGCCGAGAAGCGCAGCAACATGCGGTCAAATTCGGCCATCTTCTTGAAGTCTTTGCGAGGCGGCTTGGGGCACAGCGAGTTGCACGAGCCCAGCGAATCTTCCTCTGTGTCATAGCCATTGTACGCCGGTGGGTCGGGCTTCTTGAACACGGTCTTCTCCAGCACGGTGGTCATCGGCGGCGCCAGGTCACGCCCCCACGCCATCGTGTAGTAGTCGCGAGTGTACGGATCCGCATCGACGATTTTCATGCCTTTGCCAAAGACCTTCAGGACCGCGCCGACAAAGAGGTCTTCTTCGTTGTAGTAGCTGCCACGACCCGCGGGCTCCTCGACGCCGCGGTCTTGCTCGTCCGTCAAGCTCTCTTTCCAGTTCTTGAGCAGTCTGCACCGGCGCAAGAGCTTTGGGAACGGGTCGCGACCCGAGTTCGCCTTCTGTACTTCCTTGAACTCGATCGTGTCGTCTTCGAGGAAGTAATCGAGCACGTACGTCATGAGGTCGCCGTAGAGCTGGTCACGCACGTCGTACTCGCAGTGGAACGAGAGCACTTTGCGGTTGTTAGCGAGGAACTTGCGCTTCTCGCTTTGCAGGCTCGAGCGGTTCGGGTTTCCCAGTGACGCCTCCATGTACGTCTTGAGCGGATACCGCACTTTGCCGTAGAAATGCTCGTGGTCGCCGCCGCACATGCGTGATCTGCTCGCGCGTGAGCGTGTACTCGTCCTTGGGCAAGTCGATGGTGCGTCCGACGTCGAGCCCCAGGTTCGCGCAGTAGTCGCGCGTGAACTGGTCGCAGTCGTACAGCTTGAATGAGCGGCCAAAGATCGACAGGTCCATGCCGATGTGCAGGTCCTTTGACGAGTACAGCGACCCGTCGGGCTTGTTGAGCCGGCAGCGCTTGAGGAACGTGCCCTGCGGGATGCCGCTGTTCTGCACGCGCGGCTCGATGATCTCGAACGTCTCGTCGTGCAGGTACAGCAAGATCGTGTTCTTGCGCAGCCGCACGATCTCCAAGTTGCTCTCGTCGACGCCCTCAATGTAGAAGCTCTGGAAGCGCAGCACCTGGCAATGCAATACATAACATATACTGCGGTTTAGTGTCGAAGAGCTCATCAAAGTTCCAAAAATGTAGCCATTTCTTGTTTGGTCCATATAAAATGTAGCCATTTCAAGGGACATAAAAAGTACCTTGTTGACGTTCTGAGGGGCGAACTTGCTCTCCTGGAGCAGCGCATCGAGCTTGCCGCCGATGTCGCTCGCGGTCGTGTCGAACGCACGGCTGTCCGGCAGGTCGCTCCGCGTCGTGAGCTGATTGAGCTGGCTCAGCGTGCTGTCGATGCGCAGGTGGCTCTCCACAAGCTTGAACTGCTGCGGCTTGAGGTGCGACTTGAGGCGCGGGTCGTAGTTGGTCGCGCCGAGCAGTGTGTTCTTCGGCACGTACGACGACGCCATCGTTGCTTACACGTGAGGCTCTCTATCTATCTGTCCTGAGTGCTGAGAGCTTGATGAAGATGGAGTCCGGAGCGCACTCGATGGAGCTTTTCGTTTCCGCAGCACTCACTGGCAGCGAGTGTGTGAGAGCCATGAATCGCCGATGCGTGTCATTCATTTGTTCCTAACTTTAGAAAGCTGCCCATCAGAACCGCCGCCAAATATAGCGACGCACTCTATTTATAGGATCAGCTGTGGAGGGCTATTGATGGCAGCAACAGCCAGCTCTGTTTGGCTCGGGAACAGAATAGGAAATCAAATATCAAGCGAGAAACAGATGCGCCATCAAATGCCAAGTCCAAAGGATACGCTATGTATTGATTGAGAAATGATCCAAAACATCCAAAGCCTCACTCATAAAGGAAGGAATGCAGCACAGCAGTAGAGCGTACTGATGCTACGGACTGCAGCCTTCTAAACGCGTTGCGAGCGTGTCGAGGTGAGACGGGAAGAGATGATGCTGAGCTGGGCTGACGACCAGGAAAGCTGGCGAGCGAGCTGCTGCAGCTACTGGACGCTTACGCGGCCTTGGCGAGCGCCTCTTCCTCCGTCAAGTGGCTTGGGCGGATCGAGTTCTTGATGCCGAGGCATTCCAAGGCGATGTGGGCGGCCTTCTGGCCCGAGATCATCATGGCGCCGAAAGTTGGTCCCTATTGAACCAAACCAAAGCAACGGCACACACAGACATTAGAATACAACTCACAGTACACAACAGAATCGATAGCAGGCTCAACGTACCATGCGAGGAGCACCCTCGAGCTCGGCAACTTCCATGCCGCACACGATCATGCCAGGCACGATCTCCTTGGTGCCGTTGACGATCGCGTCTTCGGCGGCGGCCATGTCCAAGCAGCCCATGCCTGGGACGTGGTTCACCATGCCGATGTTCTGGAGACGCTTGACGCCCGACGCACCCATTGGACCGTCGTGGCCACAGGCACTGATCAGCACCTTGCCCTCCATGACGTTCGGGTCCATGCAGCTCTGGGTGCCGTGGTTGAGCGTGACCAGGGTCCAGTTGGTCACGACACCACCGACGCGGCCGTTCTTGATGATCAGATCTTCAATGGCGGTGGCGTTGAAGAGCTTGACGTTCGGCGCGCGCAGGAGCTTCGACATCACAGTCGACGTGAACAAAGCAGCGTGCTTGATCACAACGTGGTTCTCCGTGGTGTCGTACGGGATGTCGAGCTCGTCCAGGAACGCGTCGGCTGGCTTGCGCACGATCATCGACGAGAACAGCTGGCCACCCAACCAGGCACCGCCACCAGGGGCGACGCTCTGCTCGATCAGCGCGACGCGGACGTTCGGGTACTTGGACAGCTCGTACGCGGCGACGAGGCCAGCCGAACCGGCACCGGCGATGATGACGTCCGAGTCCGCAAAGTCGTACATGTCCTTGAAGTAGCGGGTGGTCATCTCGCGCGACACCTCGGCTTCCTTCACAGGACTGCGAGTCGGGCATAGACAAAAACACACACAAGGTAAAAGACACACACAACAAAATAATGGGGTCATTACTTCGTCTCGGCATCTCGTGTCTGGGTCTCTCTGCACTTGGAAACTGGAAACGCTGCAACGTACGCGAACGTGTAGTCGTCGAACGGAGTCTTGCGGGCGGCCGTCTCCTTCAACCACTCGTCCGAAGGCGCGTTGGCGCTGCCGGCGCGGTGCAGGACAGCGCCTGGTCCGACAGTGGCGAACGAGCGCGCGCCGACTGGGGCGACACGGGAAGCGAGAGACTTGACGACGGCGTGCATGGTTGCTGGTTAGTCTGCGTCGAAGAACGTCGAACGTCGAACGTCGAACGTCGGGAACGCGAGTGCCACATAGACAGCAGGAGACAACGATGAAATCCACAACGTCAACACAGCAGTCCCTACGCCGGTATGACCCGGATCAGGTTCATAGGGTATAATCTCAGCCGGTCAAAGAATGGAACTGGTCCATAATCGCCACGGCACCCCTCGCTGGAAGTATGTTAGTTTTGCCCAACACCACCAATACAGAACATACATACAAGCAAGCAAGCGAGCACGCACGCATGCACAAAAGCACACACAAAAGCACACGCGCAAGGCAACACTACGCATCCATCATCTCTCTGATGCGCATGTCGACACACACACACAGTCGACACGCCCTTCGCTGCCAGCGCATGCGCGTGCGTGCTCACGAGAAAAGGGGTGGAAGGGTACGCTACCAATTCGAAGAGGAACTGCGTGGGAGGCTCTGGAGACTTGAGACTTGTGGCTTGCGGGGGAAATTCGCGAATGAAGCAGCAGCAGCAGCAGGCGCACGGAATGAACGGAAAAGATTCGCCACAGACGCGTCCTGTGGTCAGCGTGCGCCGTGGCCCTTTTTTGTCCACAGTTTAAGTTTTCACCTTCGCGGCAGTTGAGAGCAGGCACGAGCATACGAAAATCAAGTGACGTGCCTACCCTCTCTAGAACGCACCCGCTATAAAAAGCTCGTAGGCACACGCTTACTAAAAGCAAGTCGCGTGCCTACATTCGCAGAGGCAAGGCAGCGCGCGCCTACTAAAACCAAGTGAGTGCCGAACCTCTCTAGAAGAGTATGCGTTATGGAAGGCCGCCCTTCCATCGCGTGTTGATGGGTGTTGACGACACGGAATGCCGTTGAATGGACGAGACCCGCGATGGGATGACGCTCGTTTGAATACTCACAACGAGTTCCGAGCTGACGGATAACACTGGCAGCATAAAGGCTCCGCGTCTTCGGTCTGCTCCTTCGCCGATCGCATCACTAGCAACCACACACAGCAGGCGCTTCCTCTCCAGAGGCCGCGTCGATCTCCTTGCGCTTGCGCGTGCCGCCGCGAGAGTTCTCACTCTGTTGCCATGGCCACGAGCAAGCACCAGCATCGCTGTCAAATGAATTGTCCCCTCTGAAAATGGTTTCATTGGCCAAAACCCTGTTGCTCCTCCCTTTGACTTGGCTTTTGTATGCGGCGGGAAGTACCTTGTTATAATTTATAGAGGCTCCCCTTGATTCGATTGACTATGGAACCAGGGAATTGCCCTCTTTAAAATGTCAGATCATTCTTCTCCAATCATCAGTCGGCGTGTTCAAATCTGGCAAGACGCAAGTCCTAAAATAACACCTCAGCTCAGGAACATGCGGCACAGGTCCCGGAAATAACAGCGTAAAATACGCTGCTCCACCTCTTTCAGGACCGGAGACGGATTCGAGCTGTTCAATTCAGGAGACTGGATCAGGTGCGTTAACAGCGTGACGTGGCTGCGGGTAATTAACAAGGAGATCCGTTAGAAAAAAGCACTGAACGCCATCCAACCATTCGTGATGATGATGCGGGGAACACGAATGACACACGCACCTGCTGTTGTAGTGCTTTGGATTCGAGTGCAAGTGCACGAGCAGCTCCAAGAACGGCAGCTGCACAGCAGAAAACGAATGGTCAGCGACGCAGACCACTATGCTCATGGAAAGACATGGCTGTCAGCACGCACGTACCTCCCAAAAGTACTGGAAGAACGCGTCATCGTGGGACTCCGGCGCAAGCTGCAGAATGCGCAAGCCGTACTTGAACTCTTCCGGCGCGAAGCACTGGTAGAGCACCGCAGCCGCGACGTGCGCGCCGACCTTGACGAGGCATTGACTCTGTCGCCATGCACACACATACACACATGACATCCCGTTAAGTTAGCACTCTTTCGCCCTGCTCATACAGACGAACATTGAGAGCGATGTCGCTTACCAGGCGCACGAGCGAGCTCTGGTCGATGATGTCAACGACCGACGTCATGTCGGAGAAAAAGTTCGTGGCAAGCGACGCAGCGACGAGATACCCTTTGAGAGCAGCATGTGGATCTGCTCACAACACCACACATCCTTTGTTAACAACGAACGCACTTGAACAGCAAAGGCAGCACAGCACGAAAGAAAGTCAAACACATACCTGACGTGGAGGACAATTTCTGCTTCACGATCGGATTCAGCGAAATGTCCGCTCTGGAGCAGTGCCATCTTGGTTCACGCGAGCATCTCTTCATCAAGCAGTTGAGTCCGCTGCTGTGCAGCGTCACGAGGTCTGCCTGAAAACTCTTGATGAATGGCGCAGTCATAAAGTTCGCACTGACTCCCACATCCGTCGGCGCCGACACCTTGGACTCGTCATCTGCTGCCACAGCTTTCTTCTTCATGGTCTCGGGTGCGAACGCTTGCAAGAACGCCAAGTCTCCATACGGCGTCAGCTCAAACGAGATCCGATAGTCACAGATGTTGCGCATGTACGCGCGGTGCAAGAGCCCCGCAGAGATGCACACCAGCGTCTCCAAGATCCACAGCGGCAGATCAACCAGGAGTTGCAGCACTTCCGCCTCATCTTCACCACCGAGAGCTTCATTCGCATCAGAGACCATCTCCAACACTTGTCGGCGCTTCAACAGGATGTCTGCTACGAGCTTGTTGCTCGTCACAATCGAGAACTCTGGCTTCCCATTTTCAACGTGCGCGCCTTCGAGTGAGCTGAAGTACTGCATGAGAGCCCCACACGCGATCGCAAACTCCAGCTGGTAAGAGAGCAGCGACTTTTCCTTCGCGATCGTCTTCCAGTGCGCAAGCGCGTCCCAGCAGTTGTGCAGCATGCAGAACGCGATGAGGTTCTTCCATTTCCCGTTCTTGTCATCTTCGTCCAGTGTGGAGAGCGCCTTCGTACTTTCAGCGTGCAAGGACCCAAACTCGTTGCGAATCAATCCGATGAACGCGTCTCGGTCGCTCGTGCGCTCGAATACGAAAAGACCACTCAAGTCGGACGTAAATCGCAGATGCGCGCGCTGCTTGTCCACCGACGCGCGCAAGTGCAACTCGCTGCCAAGCTCATCCGTCAGCTCCTCACTGAGAAGAGCTCCACTACGCGACAACTTGGCTTTTGGTAGATCACATCGCGCCAACTGGGCTTCTGCGCCGTCCAGTGAAAGAACACTCTGGAAATTCTGAACCAGACGGACGAGCACTTGTTGCAATCTCGCTTGCTTCCGCTTCTCCACATTGCCGTAGAGAAAGCTTGTCAAACGCAGCACGAACATAGCCAACTCGCTAAAGTGACCCGAATTTTGCGAACTGGAGGATCCCGAGTTTGGAAACGATGCCTGGTAGATCTCTTCTTGCAGCAAGCGGAAGATTCCGCAGACGCAGGCTTCGAGCGAGATCGAGTCGTCGGCCTGCACAAGCTGGAGCAGCGAGTTCCCAAGCGCAACGCGCTTGTAAAACAGGCGCAGCGTCGAGAGGGAGGAGGTGTGGTTGTCATGGCGACCAATCGTGCCGTTCTGTGAACGCACCATCCGAAGCGCGCGTTGTTCAAGCGCAGAGCGGTACCCTGGAGGCAGGCGAGTCAGCTCGTACGCAACCATGTCGCTCTGCAGAAGCTCGATCACTCGGTTCCAGTCTTTGCTTTCCCAGGCAAGCTCCACCTGAGCCTTCGGGGACTTGGAGAGCGTGTCGCCCTCGACCATCGATCGCGATTCCAACACCGCTTCACACGCTGCGAGGTACCCTTCAAGGGACTCTTTCTCTTCCTGAGTCATATTGATTGTATCGTGGTAGTCGTCTACAAGCTCGCCCGCGCGACTGAAGCACTCGTACGCCTTCTCGTACCCGTTGAAACTGAAGAAGTACACCCCGAGGTCGAAGAATGCATCCCATTGGGACTGCTTGGAGAGCTGCTGCTTGTCGTCGTCCATCAGAACAGCTTGAATGCTCTTCGCGATCTGGATGTGGTTCGGCATCAAGTCGCTGAGCGCCATCTGAAAGCCCGACACGAGCTCGTCCGCGTCGTTCCTGGTGCTGGACGTCAGGTATCCGTTCTGGGACTGACTCACCATCGCGCGCAGCGTCCATCGGTTGTGCAGCAAGTGGGCTTCGTACGGCTCGAGCGTGATGTCCTCCGTGAACTTGTTCCGCGGCTCAGTGGATTCCGCAAAGTCCACAATGCCGTCGACAAGCAGGCGCTGGAAGTGTAGCGGCAGCGCCTTTTCGATCGTCGACAGCGACAAGTGCATTTGAAGCGCGACCTACTCAGCACATAATCGATTCAACATAAAACCCACCAATAGACACTCATAAACCACACAAGGCTTGGTGGTTATAAAAGCGAAGCATAGAACCAACCTGAGCAGCAACGAGTAGCAGCGCCTTGTAGCGGTTGTTGCGCACGTTGCCTTCGTCCGCGACCAGCTGCGCTTGGTCGAGAAACTCGCGCACGAGCTCAATCGCCGAGGTCGCACCATGGGCTCCTTTTGCGTTCTGCTGGCGGAGCGCACTCAGCTACAACACAAACGAACCAAAGCAAGCGCCATTCAAACAAACAATCACAAACGACAGTGTGCTCCATTTTTTGTGTGTACGTGCGTTCAGTCCACGTACGTGTTTCTGAAGCGCGTCCGGGTGCAGCAGGAACTCGAACCAGGCGTAAGAAGGCGCGGTGGGCGGGATCTCGATCAGCGGCTGCTGGAAGATCGAGCGGTACACGCCGTCGTCCTCTTCCTCGCGCGGGCTCGACGGCCCCGGTCGAGGCGATCCGGGCATCAGCGGCATCTTTGCTTTGCTCAATTGTTTGTGGGGAGCTCTTTCGTGTCAGGATCATACTTATCCAGGTCATAACAGTGTGCAATCGTACTTAAGAAATGGGTTTGGTAGTTTTTGTTTATTTCCGAAAAGATGGAAAAGATGGCTTTTTATTACATGTACGAGCACGAAAAACCTTTTTTCTTACAAGATAGACACACTTGCTTCCTAAAAGGGATTCCCTGAGCGCATCGCGCGCGCGCTCCTCTCACCTCTGTCAATACAAACAGTCAAAGGAAAAGCGAGCGGGACGCGCGTTCGAGACCAAGCGAAGGCGCGTGTGCGTGTGGGTGCGTGCGGAAAGGAGAGTGAGCGAGCGAGAGGCTTTGCGGGTCTGGCTGTCTGTCTGCTCGTCGCCTTCCGTTTCACTACTAAGTGAGTCTGCGAGTGAGAGGGAGTGAGTGAGAGATCGCGAGTGTGAGTGAGAGAAGACGAGAGCGACACGCGAAGAAGAAGGAGACGACATGTCTGTGCGAAGCGGTGACGGGCGAGCGCCGACCCCGCCCCAGAAGAGGAGTCGACTTGGGGACACAGGAAGCGCCCCCGGCAGCAACAGCAGCAGCAGAGCGAACACGCCGGTGCATTTCTCGGAGAGTGCGCCAAAGAAGCCGAACCTGCGCGTGGATACGGAGAACCTGAATGACAATCCAGCAGCCGCGAAGATCCTGGACAACGACGCTTTGCGCTGCATGACATGCGGGCACAACAGCGACGAAGCCGAGCTCATGAAGTGCCGCACCTGTGGCAACATGTTCCACGCCAAGTGCGCGAACTTGCCCTCGGTGCCGGAAGAGGGCGACTTCTTTTGTCGATGGTCGTGCTTTGCGAATTTCCACAAGCGGAAGGCGCTTGCGCAGAGAGGACCGACCGGCGATTTCTCCAAGCTGGCGGCGCAGATTCAGTTAGTGCTGCGTGACCGAGTGAAGCGATCTGGACGAGATGGTGGTTTGCTGCAAGGACGACAGCGAGTCCAACAACACTACACAAATGCGAATGGACACGATCGACGCCCGCCACGCCCGGCTGAAGAGAACATCGATATCAATCAAATGGGTCGCGATCCTGCCGACCCGCACGCAAGATACTCTCATCACGACGACCCGAATAGTGGCAGGTTTGTCCGGAAAGCGCGAAATGGTCGAAGTTCGTCGCGATCGCCGATCCGAGACATCAACAGCTACGGAGGTCACCCGCATAACTCTCTCGCGTTGGCGGATGCGTCGAGCGCGGTCCGAAGTAGCCGCAGAAGCTCGAGTAGAGCAAGCAACGAGTACCCAGATCCAAGTACTTCGATTTCTCCTGCTCCAGATGCTGGGAACTTCGCGCGCGACAAGATTAGCAATCCTGGATCAGGAAGAAACTCTGCGAGTCCGGGGTCGTTCACTCCAAGTCTCTCGTCAGCTAGCGGGTTCCCAGTCGACGGTTCGAGCAAGGTCGCTCGTCCTGTGGTGTCGCAGCCTGTGGGCATGCCAGCGCGCCAGCTGCCCACCATCTTCAACCAACAAGGCGCTGGCGCATCAGGACATCTGCCTCCTCAGTCTCGCTTACCCACGCTTCACACTGTTGGACCGAGACAAGAGCACGACGACATGAACGTCCGATATGATCGCTCGAAGGATTATGGCGACAGCATTGAAGCATCTAAAGTAGCGCCGCATGCAAGCTCACTCGATGGTGCGATTCGCGGGAGAAAGATCGGTGTGCAGCCCAACCAAGCAGATGAGTTTTCGTCTCGTAGCGGGCGTCCGGATCGATACTTTGGTCAAGGAAGAGGTCCGTCTTTTCGGGATCGAGCAGATCCGAGTGCTTTGGCAGCACCAAACGGCAAGCCAGCGGGATTCTCTTCAACTGGAGCTCCTGTGGTATCAGCGAAAGAAGCAGATGTGCCATGGCTCAATCCGTCTGCATTTCCTGTGGGGATTTATGATCGGTTCAAGTGTCACGCAGATGATCTCAACCGAGTCTTCCGCATCGACCTTACTCCTGCGTTTTCGGACAAGAGCAACCCGCTGTACCAGTCAGAGATCGATTTCTTTTTCAGGTACTGTATTCTGGTCACCTTGTGCTGTTTTGATGGGCTTGGTTTGAATAAGTGATCTCACAACTCATCGTCTTCATGTTTTGCTGTCGACTGCAGGTGCTTTGAATCGTCGGATGTCAGCTTGGTTGTGAAGGGCATGGCGAGCGAGCTGAACCCGTGCATATGGGCGTGGCCATTCATCTTGGAGAGCTGCGGAAGCGACTCGTATTTCTCGTTCGACCACTTCCAGTACAAGAAAGGTCGAGACATTGGCCCAGAGCTGGAGTATGTCGGCGAATTGAAACTCTCCATGGGGGATTACAACTTGTATCTTGAGAAGTATATCAACAACTTGTCCGGGAAAGAAGCGATCGTGTTGGAAGACCGTGCCAAGAGAGAACCAGTGACAATCCTCGCGGGGGACAATGTGATCGCGCTGAACACACTCGCGATCGCCCAGAGCTGCACCAAGGTTTGTCATTGCAAGACGGGAGGGTTTCTGATTGCAATGCCAACACTAACTCCTTTTGTTGTGATTGTAGCTGTACAGCGATCTCAAGAACTCGTTCCAGTGGGATGTGTTCGCAGGGGGAATCCACTGCCTGCTGCAATATCTGCCCGAAAGCGGTCGCAAAGAAAAGTTTGCCAGCCCTCTCTTCCATTTCACGTTTCCTGGAGCCAGAGGAGCACTGTGCGATCCTGGGAATGGGACAACTGACACTGCATACCAGGTACCATTTTTCCGCGACTGCCAGTTTGTTTACATTTTATTATGTCCGCTAATGAATGTTCTTGCCATTGCAGGTTCTTGTGGGATCTCTTGAGATGGTGATTTTTGAGCGGATGGAGCCAAGACACCGCGATGAATTCATTCGGATCCTTCGACGAGCTGGTTATCACGCCGAGAAGAAGCCGATGCTGCACGAGTCTCACCTTCGCGCATTGAGGTAAGTGGTGACAGCACTGACTCACTTCTTTCTTATTGTCGTTTTTCTAATGCCGAGCATTTCTCTTTTGTTTTTTCAGCTCGGCTGGTTTTGTCTGGACGACAGTGAAAGTTCACGACGGAGAGTTCATCCACATCAATAAGGTAAGCTGAACTGGTAGCTTTGGCGCGTGCAACTGAATTGGTCAAACCACAACTAATGCTATCTTTTGTTGTTGAAATTTGAAATTAGGGTCGAATGCATTTCTGGCGAGCAGTTTCGAGGGTGTCGCCTGCACGAAGCCTCCCAAATGAGCCCTGTGTGTTCTTGTCCTGGGAGTGGGTGTACCAAGGTGTCTCGCAGCGCGGAATCTCAAACGAATGCTGGGTGCGGATGCTGCCGTCTTTTGTTATTCCTCGAACACCGTTCTTGATTATGCTAACTTTCGTCTGCGTATTTCACAGTTTGCGATGAAGAATGCGAGTCTGTGCTCTGGCGGCTGGGCATTTGACCCTCGACGAGCGATCATTGAAGCGGCAAAGACCGGTGTTGCGATTGTTCGAACAGGACAGTTCTTGACATCTCGGCGCAGCGGACTATCTCAAATTCTGTCGTTCTCAGCAGCTGCGGCGTTGGCAATCGATGCAGGAGCTGTTAGCCAGCGGCAAATGCAGATGGTGCTGTTTTTGGAGTCCATTCTGCAGTGCATGAAGACGATTGTCGACGACGAGTTCGATCTTGCGCTGGGAAAAGATGACAGCGAGGCGTTTGGGAAGCACTTTGACGGCGAAGCTATGTGGAAGGTCGTGGACACGGACTTGGCGATTTGCAAAGCCAACGATCTGAGTGCTTACGAGTGCGGCATTTGCGGACTAGAGCTGACCAACATCTACAAGCAGTGTCTCGGGTGCACTGCGTACGCCAGCACATGCCGTCCCAACATGAGCTACAAGGTGTTCCGGATCTGCCTTCGCTGCCATGCGCATCCAAAGCACCACCACTTCAAGCCGCGTCTGATCCACGGGTACTTTGGTAAGCTGCTGAGCTGCGAGGGTCACACTGGCGCGCCGCAGTCGGTGCTGGATCCCAACTATTTCGAGTGCTCGTGCTCGCCGTCGCTGCCGTGCTCATATTGCGGAGGCTGCCAGTCGTGCAGCTGTGTGTGCCACACGCGTTTCCAGACGCGGTTCCGCTTCTCGTCGCCTGGTGAGTTTGCTCTCTTTTGTTTCATTGTCACTCTGTTGTTTCTGACATCATACTCTTGTTTTCTTCTCTTGTTCTGCGTTCAACAGAGAGCCTCGACCACTTGCGCTTCGATGTAGATGAAGTGATCAAGTTTCACAAGCAAATGCGGTGAACGTCGAGTTTGAAGAAGTGTCTTCCCCCGTTTGTATTTAGTGATGTATGTGTGTCGATACGAAAGATGGCACATGATGAAGAGAGAGTATGCTATGACAAAAGGACTGGATCGAAAGTCAAGAGAGAGAGAGAGAGAGAGAGTTGTGCGCACGAGGGGGTATGAAATGAAGGAAGATCAAAGTTGGAACACAACGTGTACGCGCACCTCCAAGTCGTCCAGAGTCGCCCAGAATCGTCGCTGTAAATGCGTTGCTTAAGCTCCAATCGAGACCAGCCGATCAGGTTGGTTTCATCTGATCTGCGGCTGAAGATGCTAGTGCGTTGACCCTTAATCCGCATTCATTTGGTTTTTCCAGCACCGATCGAGTATGACCATGCCATCTTCATTCTAACAAATCGCAGTCTGTGGTTCAGCAGCTGCATGAACTTGGAATGTGAGTTGCATCCAGCTTTAGTGTCCGCTGAGAGACCAACCGACGTTGAGATGCACGACAGCAAATCTCCTCCACCACCATGCCAAACAAATGCTTACCTCTCTGACTGGATTCTGGATTCTGGATTCTGGATTCTGGATTCTGCAGCATCAGCATTGCGCTCTGTTGCACACAAACAAACCGTCGCGGCTTTTCAGGATCGGACCACACAACGGGATGATGTGAGAGGAACGAACGACGGTTGCTTCCCAATAATGGAGGTCATGATCGCCAAGAGGTGGCGAGCCAGATGTGATGGCTCTCTCTGCTCCAGTTGCTGTGTCCCACATGACGCAACCATGTGGTTTCCGCTTGGTGCGAGTTTTGATTTGTGGTTGTGCGATAGGGCTTTTTATGATGACTGTTTCTGGCGCCAGCGTCCAGTAGTGGCGGACGTGTCGTGTGACTGTTCAGTCAGTCACCCGTCACCTGGTCATCTGGTTCCCAACGGGTTCGCTGCTCGTTCCCAGCACGCACGACCCCAGACCCGGGTGTCACCAATATGTTGTATGCCATGGCGAGCCTCCAGCAATCTGACTCTGAATACGGGATGTGGACGAAAGAGTGACCAAAGTCCCACGTATCACAACCAACATGTTAAAAAGCGCCAACCCGCAACGTGCCGAAGATGGCGCACGATGGTGAAGCGGATACCACGCCAGCGAATCCGCAGCAGTTGGAGCCAAAGTGTCGAGACCCCTCAAGGCGTGCTAGTTCATCCATCCATCTTCCGATGGTTTGCATGCGCTACGTGGGCACTCAAACGCCAGCGAGAAGCGGAGAAGCCATCAAGAGAAAAAGCGATGGCGAGTTGAAGTGAGCCCCCTGCAGGACGACCAAGAGCGCGCTCTTTCCAAACACGCGAAAAAGCTTTAGTTGATTAGGATACAAATTCGAGGGATCCTCCGAACTGCGACTTGCTCTCGACAGTTTGAACTGTTTCCTCGACCAATGAACCACCAGCCCAGTCGGTCCGTGAGATGTGGATGATCAAGTCATGAGGATCAAAGCGCCAGCCCAGTCTTGGTGGTGGTGATCAAGAGATCAAGAGGCTGCTCGATTGTCTTGTGTTGGCAGTCGCTTTGTGTGAGGTCGAGTCAGACTTGGCTGATAACCCTGGCGCTTTCTTTCTGCGAATCTCGCGAACAAAGATCGAAGAGTTCCCTGACAACCTGCACTGAAAACCTGGTCGATCGAATCGCGCGCGGCTCTCGGCTCCTGGATCTTTGGAAAAAGCTTGAACTTCAACGTGCATTTGGAGAAATGAACCGGTTTGACTGACTCGAGTCTGTTATCTAACAGAGTGCGCTTTCAAAGCCAACATTTGCGTGGTGGGTGGGCTTTGCCAATTTTGAAGCCGCCATGTGAAAAATCGCAAACCTGCGATACGCAAGATAAGGAAGCCGGCACTTTTGATGACGCTTGTTGTCAAACTTATCTGGCGGAAAAGACACGCGAGGGTCCTGCACCAAGCACTTCCCGCATTTTGTGATTTGGAAATGCGCAATGTGCACAGCATGGAAGAAAGCCCGAAGCGCTTCCTGCCTCGTGCCGGTTTTAAAAATAAATAGTCAGGAATAAACGCTTTCTCAGAAGGTGGCTGACGTCTTCCATTCTAATACGTCGCCGCCTAAGAAATTTTAGCGCTTTTTTGTGGTGGCCGCATTTGCCTCGTCACCCACCAACTCCTGCCACGACGCCACGCAAAAAGCGCCAGCACGCCAATCTGTTAGTTTTTAGACTTGGTGTTTGTATGCCGAGCCTGATGAAGCATTATTGTTTGAGGAGGGAAAAAAGCTCGAGTGACTGATTTTCTTTCGATCCTTTTTCCTCGTGATCTGGCACTTGACCATACTGAGCGCCATATTAAAATGGTCGCGTCGTGATGCTGGCTGGCTGACCGGGTGCGTCGAAGAGCGACGTGGACGAATCCGAGGCGCTCGTTCGCCAGACTCGCACGTTCTTTCCCTACGGTACGGCACCCAGCTGAACTTACTGTATGGAACCGCCCAGCCAGTCCAGCCAGATTACCTACCAGGCCAGTAATGTATGAATGACTGGATAAAATGGAAGAGCAACCCAGCTGGCTGGCTGGGGCTGTTGGCACCAGACATGAATGACCAGGTCCAATCCGTTCTATCACAGTCCTCCATTTCCGTACTTGGCGTTGACGCCCCAAGTGTGATAAATCTGCCACCATCCGCCCGCCACCCCCGTCCGTCCGCCACCATAAGGCCGCCGAGTCTCGCGCGCGCACGACGGCACTACTCGCCCGCGCACCCTCGTTCCCCTTCCGTTAAGGCTGGCTGCTCGCGCGCCTATTTATTCATTTCCACAAGCAGAACAGCATGCGCCGCAACTACGGCTCGCTCAACCTCGCGGCGCTGGATCTCAGCACCAGCAGCAGCGCGACAATCGACGACGCCCGCTACCAAGAGTCATTCATGCTGGCGCACGACCTCGCGCACCTCGACGTGTCCTCCTCCTCCTCCTCGGAGCATGACGACTGCGCGTCGGCGGTCGGCTATCCGATCGAGTACTTTGCGATGATGCACGACGGAGACAACGAGTACGACAGCCACTATCAAGACGCGCCGCGGTGTCGGAAGCGCAGCCTCTCGGAGCACGGACTCGGCGCCGAGACGCGCGCGTCATCGTCCGCGTCCATCACCAGCACGTGCAGCACCGCCAGCACGTGCAGCACCGCCAGCACCAGCAGCAACGCCAGCAATGTCAGCACCGGAATCAGCATCCCAGTGACCGTCACGACGGCAGTCAAGGCTTCCTCCTCCTTGCAGTCGAGCAGCTACCACTCATCAATCCAGAAGCAGCACAACCTCGCGCTCGACCTGCCGCCGCGACTCGTGGAGCAGCATCACATGGAGCTCAACGCGCTGCGGTGTCTCAGCCTCAACCTCATGCTGTCGTCGTCGACGCCGAGCGGCGGCAGCAGTGGCATGGTGACCATGCCGCAGCCGTCCACGTCGGTGCCCAAGGTGAACTCGTTCGAGTTCGAGATCGGCTGCCAGCCGCAGACCGACCGCGTGACCGCGGCGCTGCTCACCGGCCGCCGCAGCTCGCTGCCGCGCAACATGATCCAGAGCGTCTAACGCGCCAGCCGGACAGCTGTCAAGGCGCTATGGAGCTGCTCGCTTCCTCCCCACCATTCATTCATCTTATTTAGATTTGTTTTTCCTTTTTTATTTGATACATTAGCAAAAAAAGAGCGTGAGTGTGTATTGTATGTCGAGTGCCAAGCAGTGAGTGAGTGAGTGTGATGAGGAGGCGAGCAAGCAAGACCAAGCGAGCGAACAGCAGCGGCGTCATATCCGTTGGCGTGCGTCAGCGTTCGGTTCGCTTTGCGTCCCAGTTTTCCCATTATAATTATTTTATTTTCCATAGTACGATACTCCAAAGGGGCGTAGTAGCTTAACTCCTTTTTCTACTAACACGACCCAACGCCTCGCCCCTCGTGGTGTTTTCCTGCATCTAATCAGCAGCCTGGACACGTCCAAGCAACACACACACACGATGAAAACGAAGACGCTCGGGTGCATATACAACGGAACTTCCAACGTCATGCGGCTGTCTGCGCAGCTCTCCTCAGAGCATGTGCATTCTGCCCGCGCCTTCCGGGCTTCTTCGCGACGCTTCTTTCATTGGAGGCGGGCAGCCTCGCGAGTCACCTGGTTTTGCGCAGACGCGCCAATAAGTTTAAGACGCGGCGATAAAGTGAGAAAAATCCGCGAACGCATGGAAGATTCCTGGTTGAAGTTTGGGGGACGGCGTGGAACTTTTTGAAAGATCCATTCAACTGGGTCGTTGGTCGTTTCCAAATGGTCTGTCTCTGCTGTGTGGTGCACACAGCGCGTGCGTCAACATATCAGGCAGCAGCGAGTGTGGGGGATGGACCACGATGTCTTGTGCGACGATGGACCGCCGATCGCGCAGCTCCAAGCGGCCGTCAAGGCGCTCGACGAGTATGGTATGTGCACCAGGTCGTCCCAGCAGCAGCGCATGACGGCAGTGAACGCGATGGCAATGATGGCGCCTCACCACCGTCGTCGCCTGTGACTAACAACAACAGCAGTAGCAGGCAGCGCACGGCGCGCAAGCTGCCGACGCCGTCGCCCGTGCACCTGTTCAGCAGACAGGAGCTCGCGCTCTCGAAATGGCGCGCGCGCGTGCACGTCGTGATCTACGGGCTCGGCGCGGTAAACTTGCAGAAGCCTGATACGTTGTGGCACAACCTGTCTCCAATACACAAACGAGCAGTTCATGCAGCACAGTATGCAATGGTCTAGCCTTGGACGATCAACAGTTATCGTGTGGTGGGGGCAGACACAGCGCGATAGGGAGACGCAGCCTGCGCATTTGCCGTTTCTCTTTATGCTTCTTGATTCCAGCTTGGTTTCGAAGGAAGCTTTGCTGGACTGGTCGTCGTGCTACTACAGAGCGATAAACAGATCTACGCTCGAGATTCTAACTGCTTCATGAGCTTTTGCGCCTCCTTCGGGTTGAGGAACTTGATGTAGAGCGGCGCAATGTCGTTGTAGAACAGGTTCAGCCCGTTCGACGGATTCATCGCACTGGAGCTCGTGCGCGCGGCCGCCGAACTGATTGCAGCAGCAGCGTCCGTGGGTCGCTGTAGAGCCCGTTTTTGCCTTTGCGGCGAGCAACTCAGAGATTTTTGCGACTGCTGCTGCTGCCTTGTGCGTGGTCTCGACACTCGTCCTCAGAAAGGCAGCCGCCCGCAAAGATGCTCTTGGAAATCCGCTTCTCCTGCGGTCACGGCGCGACTGACCGTGCTCCTGGACCTCCTGCTGTTGCTCCTGAGTTATCTCTAGACGGCTGGCGCTGTCTTGGAGTGATTGGTTTCCCCATTGATTGCTGTTGGGACGATGTTGATGATGTGATTGGTCTGTGGAAACTACCGCTATCCATCATATCGTCTGCAACTTTGTCGAACCCTCCGTCCAAAGGCTCCCGCGCGACAGGGTTGCACCACGAGGCGTCAAACTTGCGCTTGGGGAAGATCGTGGCAGCTGCGCGCGGCTTCACGGCTTTGAAAGTGTCGTCTTCCATGAACAACTTCGACGGGAGCCCTACTATGCGCTCGGCCTCCGCTGTCTCGGGGAGGATCACAACTGCAACGGGCTTGGGCTCGACGATCGTGAACTGCGGGTTGTAGTGCGTCGGTCCCGGTTCGGGACTCCGGCAGCGCTCTTCGCCGATGATGCGCTTCGTCATGCTCTCAAAACTCATGTACCCTTGCTGCTTGCGGTCGATGTGGTTCCAGAGATTCTCAAGCTCTCGCTCCAGCTCATGCGGGAAGATCCACTTGATGCTTTCCGAGAATTCATAAGAGCGGAGCACGCGTATCTTGGCGCCACTGCTGCTACTACTGCTGCTGTCTCCATTATCGTTGTCGCTGTCGTCGTCCTGGAGCTCTCGCTCTTTACGCGGCTAGCCTCGCAGTCGGAACACGATTCCAACGTGGCGACACGTGATCGGCTGGGTCTCCGGCGCGTAGCAGAGAGTGTCGAGCAACGAGATCGGCGAACGTCCCCTACAATACAAAGCGGCACAGCACCCAGTCAGTCAATGAGAACTGGTTCTAAGACCAGTGGTCAAGAGCGCAGACACACAACTCAGTAAGCATAACGCCATCGTACTTTTCATCTGGGGCTGACGCGGGATGCCAGTGCAGCAGCTTCGGGTCGACGAGCTCGTAGACCTTGCTATTGAGGTGCTTGTAGTGCTTCATCACCGCGCGCATCGCTGAGGAGCTCTCGGGTTTCCTGTAGATGAGCGGGAGCCAGATCCCTCCGAACGCACGACTGTCTCCTGCTTCTTCCTCAGCGCCGGACTGCTGCGGGAGCATGACGTGGTCATGGGGGCATGTAGTTCCTTCACGACGCCTTCTTTGTTATCGCCTCCCATTGGATGCGAAAAAAGAAGACCGTGCGTCAAGCGGAGCAGCTTGCGCCGCTGCTAGTGGCTAGACAATCTGAACGAGAATCAAGTCTGTCTTTGACTCACACACGCACCGTTTTGTGAACGCCACTGAGCCACACATTCCCCAATGATGGGCGGCGTGAGGACCAGCGGGTTCGCGTAGTACTCGTTCTTCGACTGTGCATGCGGCGGCTTTGTTGTATGCGTCACAGCACCACTATATTGAGCAACAGAACGCCCGCCGGTCGGCTGGAGAAGCAGCTCCTTCGGAATCGCGCACAGCACTTCGCCGTCGACGCAGCTGCGAGGCGCCTGGAGACCACGAACTCGCCGGGACACGCGAAGAACCCGACGCCGTTGATCGCGACCAACATCTTCACGATCGTGCCACGAGGGAAGTCAGGCAGCTCGTTCTCTATGCGCTGGCTCGAGAGAATGGAGAGGCGGCTGGTGCGGACATTGGCTCCGTCAGATTTGGAGCAGAAGCGGGCGATCGCGACGTTCGTCGGCGTAAAGTCCTTGCCCTCGAATTGTAGATCCCGTCGCTTGGTTTCACGCCAAAGATGGTCGGGATTAGAGAGAGATGCACCTGTTTGCTGAGCACGAGCAGCGTCGTGCCGTGGATGATGGTCCTCGCACGCAGACGCACCGCGAAGTCGAGAAAGCGTTACTAGTCTTGGATCAGCGCGAAGTCGAGAAAGCGTTACTAGTCTTGGATCAGCGCGATTAGGCTGGCATCGATCGATTGGTGGCGCAGCATGCCTTCAGAGCCGCACCTAGTGCGTACAGCAGGCGATGGAAGGCGCGTGTCGAGGAGCTGGCGATCACCAACAAAAGCTGTGCTCGATCAAAGAGGAGGCTTCCGACATCCAGGAAATAATAGCATCTTTTGTGGCTGTAGCCACAATTCCAACCACAAAAATTGGACTCAGATTTATCAGCCACAATTTTTTAAATCCAAATTGGGTTCATTTTTAATTTTTTTACAAAAGGACAAAAAAAAAGAGGGCGGCTTTTTGTGTCCTTTTGTAAAAATTGCCACAAAAATGACAACTGGAGAGAGAAAGAGACCCGAGAACCCAAGACCTCGTGAGCTTCATGCTCGACGCATGCGGATCCAAGCCGACCACGAAGGCGAGGAAGCCAATCGCAAATGCCGTGAGGGCTGTCCTTCACTTGGACGACGCTGCTGTGCGGAAGCTCCAACGGTACATCGATGAGCTGGCGGAGGCGCGAGAGGTCCAGCAACGCAGATACAAAAAGCTGCTCGACGAGAGCCGCAAACGGGTCGCCTAGATGGGGTGTTTGGATGGCGAGCACGTCGACCCTGCCGACGTGCAGATGCTCCACGACGCTGTGCAGCCGATTATCCACTTGATTAAGCCTGGGGCTGAGGTGCTTCCTGCGGACCCGACTGCGTATCAGCGTCCCTTTCCGGGCGACTTGGGTCGGGTGGTGCGAGTGCTGATCCTTCCGGACCCTGGTCGCCCGTGCAAGGACATGATAGCGACAGGATCCTGTCCAAATCCGCTCCAGTGTAAGCGCCATCACAGCAACACTGCGATCTTCGATCTCGTCAAGTACATCACGGAGGCAAAGCAAAGCATCGATATCGGCATGTTCATCATCTCCTGCAAATCCGTACGTGTTGTTTTTGTGATTTGGTTATTTATGAAACCAAGCTTGAGTTATTTTTTTATCACTTTTCTCCATTTCTTGTGATCAAATTCTATTATATGTAGGTTGCTGATGCCATTATCAACAAGGCGAAAGAGGGACTTGTCAAGATCCGAGTTCTGGTAGACGCAAAACAATCGCACGCTGCATACTGGTTGTTGTTCCTCAATGCATCACCATGGCACACTGTCCTGGTTGATCCCTCAGCAAGCCCTCACAAGCCAGATCAGCCTAGTGTGGACTCGCCAAAGTACCGGATGAGCCCGTGGGAGATCTGGATCACGCTGTCTTCCTCGAGCGAGCGCAGCGCCATCTGGAACTCGGCGCTCTTCACCTCGCTGTTGCGCTTCTCCTCCAGGAACTTGCGCGTCTCGCCGACGGTCATGGACTGCCCGGGGGCCTCGCTCAGGATCGTCTTCATGGCGTCGATGATGTCGGCGATCGCCTCGCGCTCCGCGTTGCTATGGCCCGTATTGATCATGTCCATGTCGATCGTGCCCGTGCGCGGGTCCATCGCGGCGCGCTGGGTGGCCACGTTCATGAGCCGCAGCGCCTCGTCCACGTCGCTCTTGTAGATCGTCTCGCTCAGCTTCATCTTGGCCAGCGCCTCAGAGATGCGGATCAGCGACTCGAGCTGCCGCGGCGTCGCCGTGATGTTCTTCTTGGACGCGTGCGCGCCGCCCATGCGTCGCAGGTCGAGGTACGCGGCGATGAGCGCGTCGCGCGCCTCCGGCAGCAGCCGCGGCTGGATGTTCTTCTTCGCGTACGAAACGTACTCTGTCAGCAGCTTCATGGGGATCAGCTGCGGCCCACCCGTCGCGCTGTTCTGGCGCTGCTGCCGGGTCTCTTCGTCGTAGTACAGCGCGACGATGTGCTTCGCGAGCTTGCGGTCGGACTCGGCCTGGGGTTTGTCGAGAATCAGGTAGATCAGATCGAAACGCGACAACAGCGTCGGCAGAATGTTGACGTTCTCGATCACCGACTTGTTCGGGTTGTACCGGGACTCGATCGGGTTCGCCGATGCCAGGATCGACGCGCGCGCGTTCAGCGAGCAGATGATGCCCGCCTTGGCGATCGACACGGTCTGCTGCTCCATCACTTCGTGCAGCACGGACCGCGCCGAGTCGGACATCTTGTCGAACTCATCAATGCAGCAGATACCTTCGTCCGAGAGCACGAGCGCGCCGGACTCGAGCACCAGGTCGCCCGTCTCCATGTCGCGGATGATCGACGCCGTGAGACCCACCGCCGAACTGCCCTTGCCCGACGTGTAGATGCTTCGCGGCGACAGCTTGTGCACGTACGACAGCAGCTGGGACTTGGACGTACCTGGGTCGCCGCAGAGCAGGATGTTCATATCGGACCGCATGGTCTTGGTCGGCATGAGCGCGCCGTCGATGCCGTCGGGGCTGAACCCCGTCGTGTTGCCCGCCTTGTCCTTGCGCGTGCCGCCAAAGAGCATGCACAGGATTCCCTTCTTCACATCGTCCAGCTCCCAGATCGACGGCGCCAGCGAGTGCGCCAGGTTCTCGTACACGTTCGGGTGCGCGGCGATCTGCTGGAACTCGCGCAGCTTGGCTTCTTCCGTGGACTGGATGTTGTTCGCGTCCTCGTCGACTGGCGCCTCATTGTCTGCAGTTGTGCCAGTACTTTGCTCTCCACCACGACGCGCGAGCTCATCGACGCGTCGGAAATGCACCACGTCAATGTACGTCTTGAATACCGACTTCACGACCCGCTGTCTCGACGACGCGCGCAGCGGCACGGCGCGGTAGATGCCCGTGACTTCGACTTTGTCACCCGGTCGCACGTCGTCTACGAGGTCGTCGAACGCAAAGAGCATCACGGTGTACGGGGTTTCGCCTTCGGGGATCGCATCCGGGGTCTCCTGCATCTTCACCATCTGCTTGTCCGTGAACGAGCACCGGTTGTGGATCAGCTCCATGCACAGCCGCGTGTTGCAGCGCTCGCAGTACGTCGGCTCTTCGATGCGGCCGCGGTCGAGTTCCACCTGGGTCGTCGCGTGGCAGATCGTGCAGCGGAAGAATGCTTCTTTCAGGTCCGGGATGATCGCACTGCAGCGTGTGACCATGCCCTTGAGGCACACGAGCTGGTCGATGTCTGCCGGGTTCAGGTTTCGCATCGGCGACAGATCACTCAAGTTGAACGGACGCACTTGCAGTCTCGACTCTTCTTCGGTGGCTTCAGGGAACAATTTCATGAACTCTTCGCTGATGACCATGTCGAGAATGCGGATCAGCACTTGCGGGAACAGCAGCAGCTGGTTGTAGAGCTTGCGCGCCGAGCGGAACTGCAGCAAATGCTGCGTGTCCAGGTTGAACACGAGCGACTGCGTGAGCGCCATTTGGCGCAGCACCTTGAGGTAGTAGCCTTCTTCGTGACGAAGGCGCGGCGGGTGGCCAGGGAGCTGGAACTGCTGCACAAACACGCGGAAAAGCGCCATCGACTCGGACACACTGATGTTCGTGCCCCACACCACCGCCCCCGAGAGGTTCTGGTCGCTGTCGGGCATTACTGAGGCGGTCTGCGGAGAGCGACGCGACGCCGAGAAGTCGTCTGGGTTGAAGCCACCCATTGCCGTGCTGCTTCGCGATCGTGGAGAGCTTGGTGGCGATGCTGGTGGGCGTGGCAAGCCAGCGTCGTTTCGTGCACTGGCAGCTGACCGGATCGATGAAGTAGGCGACGATGGTGCACCTCCAATATCACTGAAAGCCTGGGACGCAGCTGCATTCGCGTGCGGCGTGAAGTTGTCGAGACGCCACTCTTGCCGCCCAAGGTCTCCTCGAGGCAGCTGGCGCTGCGCCATTCGCCGCAATTCGGCTTCAACGTCGTCTTCCGGCTCACTCGCATCGCCACCACCGGCACCAAATCGTCCGAGGTATCGCGCGGATGGCGTAGCGTCGATCGACGCGCTCATCTCGGGAAACGAGTATCGTGGTTGTTCTGTCGCGGACACCGCGGACGCGGAGATGGATACAGCAGATGTTGGCGACATGGGGGACGTCGGACTGAGCGGTGACGTCGGTCGCCCGTCATCGTATCGGCTGTACGCGAACGCAGCCCTACTAGCAGCGCCATTTGCACCCACAGAGTCGATGACCATCAGGCGACTCGTGTCGTCCGCAGGTTCGGAATCCAGGAGCTGCGTCTCTTCTTCGTCGTCATTGTCTCCAAGATCTTGCGTCGGATCTACTTCGGCTTCTGCTGTCTGTGGTGGAGGCGACCCGCGAGTCAGATAGCGCGGCGCAGCGGTCGCGTTGCTGTACGAGAGCGGACTGGACGGTGGCGTCGCAGGCGGCGTGCCGTCGCCGTTCGGGTCGCTCATGCTCTCTGTTAATCGACTGTCGCTCGTTCTAATCTGTCGTTGGTGATGGCTTTTTGGCGCAGGCTTCCCGCCAAAAAGGCAAAACGCCGCCACGTTAAGTGCGGTCACGGTTTTCTCTAGGTTCGCATGATCGTATTTTCCCTTTTAAGTAGGAAACACGCGCCAAAAGTATAATTCATGAGCAAAAGAGCAGCTTTGAGCTGAAACCCTTGTTTGAAATATCGATACGACATTCAAGTGTAATTCCGCTCTTTCCCTTCAAACAGGGAGACCCGAGCCAAAGTGTGCGTTCTCGACAAAAGCACAATGTAATGACAAACGCCCTATTTGAAATCCTCATACGTTATTGAAGCGTAAATGCCGTTTGCCATCCGCCCGCCCAACGCCATTCCAATTCCAATTGCAGAGCTGAAAAAGGCAAGCATGTGGGCAACGAAGAGCGGGTTGAACGCGACGCCGCCGGCCGCGACGTTCACAGCCGGCGTCAGCCAGACGAGCGCTCCCTCCTCCTCCGTAGCCTCTTCTTCTTCTACTACCAATGGCGGCAGCATGGGCGACGACTGGGTGCTGCGCCGTAACCTGGAGCTCTGCGGCTCCGTGCTGCCACCGCGCTACGCGGACGTGAACACGGAGGCGAACCTTAACACGTTCGACGTGAACGAGAGCGGCAACGCGGTGCTCTTTGGCGAGAACGGCCGTCTCTTCCTGCTGAACCTTCTGCAGGTGCCCAAGAAGCAGCAGTCGCAGCAGCAACAACAGCAGCAGCAGCAACCGCAGCCGACGACCAGAAACTCACTGGCGCACTTGACGCTCGACCCGCCGCTCCCAAAGGACGAAGTGAAGCAAGTGGAGCAGGTGAAAGTGAACGCGAGCGGCTCGCACGTGCTGCTCATCGCGCGCAAGTGGGTCAAGGTCGTCAAGCTGCCCACGGATCTCATTGAGACGTTTGGACGCGCGAACGCCGTCAGTCAGCAGCACCAGCACCAGCAGCCGAAGCAAAGAGATTCGCTGCTCTTTCCAAGCGACCGATCGGTGCAGCGCTTCAGTGCGCAGTTCGCTGACGGCACTTCAGAGGAAGTGACGCTAGCTGACGCGTCGAATGGGACCGCGAGCAGTAGCGACCTGGAGCGAGTGCAGCAGTACATCGACCGCCACGTGAAGAAAGCCAGCAAGATCGTCTCGATCTCGCGCGAAGTCGGTGCCGCGACGGTACGCCAGGTTGGCTACTTCACGAGCGTCGTGCAGGCATCGTGGCACCCGCTCAGCGACAGCCACGTGGTCGTGCTCTCGGACGCAGAGGAGATCACGGTGTTCAACACGAACCAGGACGTGTCCAAGCCCGAGCAGCGCCACCTGCTGGACTTCAACGTGAAGGGCCGCGCTGCGGGGGCCTCGTCGACGTCGTTTTCGTTCGGCTCGCCCAGCATGCTCTGGGACATCTTCACATGCTACGTGCTGCGCTCGGACGGCTCGATCTTCGCGCTCTGTCCGCTCGTTCCGTACGACTGTTGCGTGAGCAGCGCTGTTATCTCGGCCCTGCGCAGCGAAGTGGACGCCCACCTGTCGCTCTCCAAGCACAAGATGGAAGACCTCACAGCCGCGAGCGCGCTGGTGGCCACGTCGTCGACGTCGAATGGGAAAAGCGCGCAGTTCGCAAGCGAGCACAATGCGCTGCTGGCGCAAATCGCCGAGCTCAAGTCGCAGAAGTACTGGCTCCAGGAGTCCTGGACGCTCGACCAGAGCAGCAAGAACAGCAGCAAGAGCGCGTCCAATGACGCGTCGACTGTCGAGTTTTTCAAATCGGTGAAGCCGCACATCAGCGGCATTTCGCCCGACACGTGGCCGCTCTCGCTGCAGGGAGCCGTCGAAGTGACGCCAAAGTCGGTGATTGAAGGCAAACACAACGTCGCGGGTGGCTCGTCCGCGAACTCGCTGCTGCTCGTGCCATGTCCGACTTCGCGCAACGACAAGAAGGTGAGCATGAACCCGTTCCTCGTGCGCTCGTACACTTCGGGCCACGTCGAGCTCCTGCTCTTGGACGCGCCGATCCGTCCGCAGTGGAAGAGCGGCAAACAGAACGCTGCGCGAAAGCTCCCTGCGCTGTTGCTCGAGTGTCTGAATCTGGGCATCGACGACTCGGGCGGCAAGGCCGTGCTCGAGCGCGACCCAGCGGACCCGCGTCTGGTCTACTGCTTCCACTCCACCGGCGTGCACGTGGTCAACCTGAGCTGGGTGTTTGCGCTGGCGACGGGAAAACAGTTCACGTCGCTGCCGAAAAGCTCGGCGCGCCACATTTTCAGCGTTTCGCCTGGTGTCGCCGCCGCGTCTCCGTCATCCAAGCTCTCGGTCTCGACGTCGTTCAGCTCTTCTTCTGGAGCGAATGGTAGTACCAGCAGCAGCAGTGGAAGCGTGTCCAACATTGTCGGTGCGCGCGTCGTGAAGAACGTGTTCTTTGGCCATTTGCTGCTCCTGCGTCTCGCTTCAGGAAACTTTGAGGTCGTGAACGTCAGTGCTGCGTCGAGCGAGCTCTTGAAGGGCGTGCTCGACAGCAAGAGCGCAGATGAAGGCTTGGATTTGAGCGATACGAGCAAGCCTTTCAAGAAGATCCCAGGCGCGCTGGCGCCAATTGCGTCGTCGAAGGCTCGATCTGGGAGCAGCAGCAGCAGCGGCGTCTCTGCGGCGATCCGACCGTTCGGCGACATTGTCGAAGAGCGCATCGAAGGACTGACTGCGCGCGGCACGCGGGTGACTGGCAACACGATGCTGCACGAAGTGGACGACGCGGTGCTGGCGTTCGTGATCGAGCGCGTCAAGATCCTCTTTGAAGACGTCGAGTACATTGACGAGATGGACACGCTGATGAAAGACCGACTGCGCCTGCACGCCGAGATGATCAAGAACCAGAGCGAGAAGGCGGCGGCGGTGCAGCAGAGCATGGCTGCCGCGAAGGAGTCGCTCGCGAAGCTCCAGGAGAAGATGGAGCGCGCGCTGGCGGTGCAGCAGAACCTACGTAAGCGCGCGGCGGCCGTGCTGCAGGCGGTGAAGGAGAACCAGCCGAACCTGTCGCGCGCCGAGCGGGAGTTCAAGGTCGAGCTGGAGCAGATGGCGGTGGAGGTGCGACGGATGAAGCCCCGCGTGGCGCAGCTGACGGTCTCGGGCCAGCGCATGGTGCGCAATCTAGAGAACGCCGCGCTGTCGGCGTCAGCTGCGTCGTCGTCGTCGTCTCGCTACCGCGCGATGCTGAATGGCTCGAGCGCTGGCGTGCTGTCCGAAGAGAAGAAGAAGATGTGCTTTGACGTGCTGCGCGCCGAGACGCAGCTGATCGACGATACGAAGGCGCTGATCGAGGACATGACCGCGAACCTGCAGCAGCTCAAGGCGTAGAAGGAGAAGACCGACATTAAAGAAAGAGACGAAGCAGACAGACGTGAAGGCTGAGTAAGTTCTACATAATTACAGACCGAGGTGGTGATCAATTCGCGTTCTATCTCTCTTATCCACAGCCCTTCTTTGCGTTTGACAAGAAATGGAAAACAGATCAAAGGCGTTTGTGTGTCTCTCTCCATCCAACAGAGAGTCACCATTGTGACATCTACATCATGAACTCCTACTGAATGATCTCGATGAGGTCGCTCCGTCGCTCGAGCTCGATGTTCTTGAGATGGAGCGTCGCGGAGAAGAACGTCATGACCTGCCACATCTCCTCCTGCGAGCGGATCATCTCGTGTCCTTTGCGTTGCACGACGTGCTTTGTGAAGAGCGCTTTGGCTTTCCTGTATTTCTGGGCGAAGAGCAGCTCCGATTGGTTGGACAGCGAGGCTGGGTACACGCTGTCGTTTGCCCCGCAGATCGCGAGCACGGGCGTCTCAGCGGTGGATGGCGGCGACTGTGAGTATTGCGAAGAGTGCGGACCCGCGACGAACCCGCCGGCGATGAGTACGACTCCTCCTAGCCGCACTTGTTCTGCTGATGACGCAGCGAGCGCCATAAGCACGTGGTACGCGACGCAGGCACCCTGCGAGAAGCCAAAGAGGAACATGCGCTCGTACTTCCAACCGTACTTGTCGTGCAACGTCTGCATGAACGTCCACACAAACTGCGCTGTGGCATCCAAGCTGTGAAAGTTTTAGAACAAGCAAGAAGATCAATGACACACGTTCAGTTGTCAACTATCGCTCTGCGAAATAGCTGCAGAAATATCCGCAGGAGTCGTGTCCGTGAGCCCACTCACCTCTGACTGCGCTTGGCGTGCGGCACGTGTGGCGGAATCACTTCAAACTCGTCGTCCAGGTCCTCGTACCACGTGTTCCCCAAGCCAAACGGCAGCTCAACGGGTGCGCGTAGTGAGATCGCCGCTAGCAATATTTCACAGAAGTGATGAGTGGTCATGTACATTTTCCAGTCGATGCGCAGTTGCTGCCATCTGGAGGCACATCCACCCTCCGATTTATCACGCGCTCTGAAAATATTCCGCACATCTATTCACCTGTCTGGGGTAGCGCCATCTGACCACCAAGCTTCGCAAAGGGCACTTCGCTGTCTCCGCGGCCGTGCAGCATGATCAGCACATTCTGCGGCGGATGTCCGTCAGCGCTCGTGATCACCTGGAAGTACGCATTCCTTGCAAAGTCCTTCTTCTTGAGCGCAATCGACGGCTCACGAAGGTGTCCAGAGGCAGAAGGTGGCGGTGGCGGCGGCCACGGGACCCACTTGGTGCTGTCATCTCTAACATTGCGCACGAGCGCGAGCCCCGCGGCTTCGTGCACGCGCACCAGCTCCGCGTCGCCATGAATCTGGCTGTTTGTTGTTGCCATTATTTTGCCCAACCCTCTCTGAATTGATACCGTTGGCGCCAAAAAGTATGTATTATTATGTCCTCCTCAGTACACACTGCTTTTGCGTTTGTCACTGTACACCATCTGGACATGGCTGCTATTTCTCGGAACACGGTGCAAGGGAAAGGGAGGACCAAAGGAGGAAAGCGGCTGCCTGTTTTGCCAGAAAGAAGAGCCCCATGTATTTTTCACATGCTGCTGTTGTTCTTCGCAGTGATGATGATGCTTTCACTTTTGGGGAGATGAAGAGGGCGGACTGGGAGGAAATGCTCGAAAGAATACCAGGAGATGAATGACTGGGCGGCCGCAGCAACACCCCGTTCACTTGTATCGGCCTTCGCCTGATCCACCATGCCAGTCGACACACCTGGCATCATCCAAAAATAGCCTCAATAAGCGCGCTGACTCACCCAAACGCCAGGAGCTACGCTCTTTTTATCTGAGACTGCAGCTCTCCATGCCGCCATGGGGTTCTAAAAAAAAAAGAGTTGGTCCGACTCTCGAAAGCCCATTCGTTAACATGTTCAGTGCGTCCAGTTCACACAGTACTCGGACACCTTCTCCTTCCTATTCGCATTCGCATTCGCATTCGCGATGAGAGGACAAAATCCAGCCGTGTTGATTGCATTCGATTGACACACGCGTGCGGCCACTTCAAGAAGCGACGCACACGTGGCCGAATTTGAAGCGCTCGTAGAGTGCTAACATAGAGAAACTGGCACTTGCTTGCCTTCATTTTGAGGCGAAAGTCCTCCTGCGGAGGATCCGTCCGAGCGTAAGCTTGTCATTTTCTCACCACTCTCCGTGGAACTTCGTTGAGGCTGGTTGCTGCACGGAGGGGAGCGAAACTTCCCGACATCCCGCTCATCTGCCAGTTGGTTTGAGCAAAGCCTCTTATTGCAGGTTAGATGTATTATATTATGCATCATACCTGTTTACATGCGAGAATAAATACACAATCCAAGGACTCGTTATTCGAGGTCAACAGAAGGTGCAGTTGCTGCTTGAGAGGTACAGTGCGAAAAGTCCAGTGTAAAAAAACACACAGTTTTTTGTATGGGGAGCTCATTCAATCAATCGCTCGATCGCTCGCTGTGTTCGCCATCCTCGACTATCTGGGCAAACAAACAAACACACGCGCGCGCTCGCTCGCCTGTTCATCTGTTCTGCTGTTTGTTGCGGTCACTTGTTTGTCCGACGCTCCACGCCTCCATCGCATCGCATTAGGTGAGTTGGTCGCACGGACGTACACTACATACAAGCACCAGCGACGACGGCGGCGATTTCGATCAGCGGCTTCTTGTGTGTCCATCCATCCATCACTTTGTAGCTCTTCGGGTGACAAAGGAGAAGCGAGGGAGAGAGCGCTAAAGACAAGCGAAGCGGCGTCTTCTTCCTTTTCTCTGTGATTCTGGGGCTTCCGGCGCTTATTCGAGTGATTGATTGAACGAGGGCGGCTGCGCGAAATATTCACGTCGCCTGACTCGCAGTTGCGCAGTCGAAATCGATCACCAAGCCATCCAGTATCTGTCACCGTCGGTATGCGAGGGCGGAAGAGCGCGCAAGCCAAGCTGCAGAAGAACATCCGAAACGCCGCCGCCCAGAAGAACAAACAGAAAGAAGCGCAGCGCAGGAAGGTCCAGGATGACGACGGCGGGTGGGAGGATCTGGTAGAGAGCACCGGCGGCGCGACGCTTCCGGCCGCGATCAAGACCTTCCGCGTGTCGGGGCTTGTCGCACTGCCGTCCGCGGTCAAGGCGGCGCTGGTGGCCGCCTGCGTGTTCTATGCGTTCGGCAGTGCGCTTCTCTTCTGCATCGTGACGCTCGCGGCCATCGGCATGCTCGCGATGTCGCTCTCGAGTAGCTCTGGCAGTGCCACCACAATCGATTGTATTGAAGAAGAGATGCTCGAATGCATCACGCTCGCCCACCTTGAGAGACGCTTCCGGCGCCGCACGCTCCGTCTGGACGACTGCATCCACTACGTGCTGTTCAAGATCATGCGGCTCGTCGAGGCCATCAACACGCTGCGCCGCAGCATGCTCGACTACTCATTCACGGTCTCGATCGCGCCGAACAGCTCGGCGTCGCGCGACTTGCTCGAGCTCGTGGACGCTGCGGACAAGGACAAGAAGCAGCAGCAGCAGCTAAGCAAGTCAGCGTCCACGCACCAGAAGAAGAAGAAGCAGAAGAAGTCACGAGTCAAGACGATCTACTCGGGACAGGTCACAGTCGAAGAGTACACGTACTTGCCGGAGACCCGCGCGGTCGAGGTGAAGGAAGAAGAGATCAAGCTCATGGCAACCGCAGTGCTTGCACCGGTGGAGATCGCTCCCGTGCTCAAGAGAGTCGACGCTGCTGTGTCGAAGAAGCAGGTCGTGCGCGACCTGAAAGAGGAAACCACGGTCGTGCTGGAGCAGCTCAAGGCCGAGGAGCTCCTGCCAAAGCTGCTGGTGCCAAAGATCCGCGCGCCTGCTGCGCAACCAAAGGCACGAGTGGAGTCTGCGAGTCCAGCACCAAAGCAAACCACCACCCCCAGTGTGTCGAAGCCAGTTGAGAAGAAGAAGAACGGCAACAAGCCTGCGCTTCGTATCGAGACTGTCGAAAAGCCAAAGGACGATGTGCAAACTGCGATGCAGGTTTCTTCGGTGAAGAAACAGCAGCCACTTCCAGTGGTGAATGCTCCAACTGTGGAGAAGACGGTCGTGCTCGCTGAAGCCAAACAACAACAGCAAGCCGAGGACGTTGTTAGCGATCTTCCAGCTCCTGCTCCTGCACTGGAGGCTGATGTGATTCTGCCATCGCCAAGTGAAGAAGAGACGGTTGAGAAGACAAAGAGGAGAAGATCGTCACGAACCAGAAGAAGATCGCGCACGCGACGATCGACACTGTCGATGTCTGAGCGCCCCTCATCGTTCTACGAAGAGTTTCTCCTCCTGGAGCCGCTGATCGTGAAGCCGTTGACGCCGAAGCACGCAGACAAGAACCAAGAAATGTACACAACCGAAGCGCAGAAAGTGCGCTCGCTGCAGCAGACGCTGCTGCCATTCGAGACCAAGACCATGTCGAACCCGGAGATCCGCATCATGGTCGACGAGATGAACAACATGGTCTCTGGGATGCACGCGGCGCTGGCGAAGAACTGGGAGTTCTTGGCCTCGCTCTCGGAAGAAACCGCGCGCATTGAAGAAAAAGAGGAACAGATGAAGACAGCTGCTCGCGCTGAGGAGAAGCTCGCTGCTGTGAAGTGCGTCAAGGACGCGCAGCCAGCGAGCGAGCTTGAAGACGACGAGCTGTTGCAAATTGAGGAGCCCGAATTTGAAGACGAGCGCTTTGGAGACCTCGAGGACGACGACCACTACTACGCGTCCCGCCCAATGTCCGCGCCGTGCCTGTGAGTGAAACCCAAAAAACAATTTCTATCCCCAAGTAAGTATTTGAGATGACAAAAAATCTGCTTGCCTCATTAGATCTATTAGCTTTGTAGCCATTGAGCCACACACCATTGTACCTCTTGGTTTTCTTGCGTATCTTGTAGAACAAACTAACAACCACATCCAACTTTTTTTTAATTTTTAATAGCAATCTGCATTGCTTTTGCTACTTGTGACGCATCCAAATGCGCTCAAATCTCTAACAATGTTCGTGTGAATCCTTACGAGTCCGTCTTCTCTTACGTGTTCAGGAACGCCATGAAGGACGAATATGCGCGCTCGAGGTCGAAACTGAGCTGGCGCACCTGGTCCTCGTCCAGCTCGTCGGACGCGCGCATGCCGTTGAGCGTGCGCAGCCAGCCCTCGATCTTGGCGCGGCCCTCAAAGTCGGGCGGCAACCCGCTCACTTGGGTCAGACTCGCCATCATCTCACTCACGAGCGGCTGGATCTCGTCCACCGCGCGAATGTTGAGCTTGAGCACGTCCATGACCGTGATGAAGCTCTGCACGGTCTGCGCGACGTTCACTGAGTCGGTCTTGCGGCTCGTCGTGTTGTGCACGACCGTCGCGGGCACGCCGATGCGCACGAGCCGCTCGAGCGCGCGCGGACAGTCGAGCCGGTAGTTTGCGATAAACGTCTCAATGTTATCGAGGTGGCCGCTCAGGCGCAGCGCGTTCTCCGCTGTCTTGAACTGTGAGATCAGCTTTGTGCACGCCTCTGTGTACTGTTTGATAATGACACACCATGCAAATTGTCAGGCGAGAAGCGTGACGATGAATGCCAAAACGACAGCATAGCGCACCTCATCTGGAGTGATCGCATCGCGAACGTAGGCAGCTTCAAGGTGCTCTGTAGTCTATCGCAATAAGTAGCCAGTGTTACCACACGTACAGATACCCACAATCACAGGGACAGCTCTGGTGTTTCCTCTCGCGTACCTTGATGATCGCAAACAAATCGGACAGGTCTTCAAACTTGCGTCGGTCTTTCGTTTCTTTCCAGAGCCGCACTTCCTGTAGTAGCCAACGCACAGCATAACGTTAATATGAAAATTGGTCCAAGCGCATATGCTAGCTTCTTCAACTCATTAGCGCGAACCTGGTCCATCAGCGGCGCTGGAGGCATCTGATACGTCTGCTGCTGGTACATGATTCACCCACACGCACACACAGCGAGAAATCGCGAATGCGCATATACGAAAGCCAGCCGACCGGACATTGGAAAAGGCACACGCATAGAGAGAGACGAGGGTCAGCAACAACGACAACAGCACACCGCCGCTGCACTATTTTCAAAGAAAATCCATCGAAGAACATCAAACATGCAGACGCACCGCGTTGGACTCACTGAAACGACCGGGGGCGCCGCCGCCTGCCGCCTGCGCGTAGAGACCATTCATGCTGCGGTGCCGTGCAGTCCGCTCTTCCAGCCGCTCTGCGTCCAGCAAGCGAGCGAGAGAGGCGCGCGACACGTACGTGAGCAAAAGGGGATCGGAGCTCTTCGCTTTTCGCTTGGAGCTTTTCGTTCTTCTTCACGTGCTTGCTCGGTTTTTGCAATCGGAATTAATCGGGATCCATAGGACCAAACTTATGTTGCGTAATTCGAGGTATGTTGCTGCAACGTCTTGCCTATCACTCTTCAAGAATAAGAAAACATGATGCAAGGCAACATGACGTGACGGCTCTGGTTTCATCCTCTTCATGGCCCCATCATGTTCGCTTTGGGGCTGTCGGTATATTTCGTGTCCTGTTCGGTTGTTATTATAATTTCTGCTAACTTATGCTACTTCGATGGCTTTTTCCGAGCTGAGCTGGCGGCGCGGGTTGCCACGACTGCTGCTCGGACCCGAGCTGCTGCTCAGCGAATTAGTCGATGCTGCGGCTGCCGAGGAGTTCGGACCGGTCGAGTTGCTGCTGCCTTCGCTGCTGGCCTCGAACGGCGTCTCCAAGAGCTCCGCGCGCTTCTCCGCGACTCGCTTTGCACGGATCTTCGACACGATGTCGTCCACGTCGCCGGTCTTCAGCGACGCGAACGAGCTCGCCTGCTTCTTCTTCTTGAGCATCTCGAGCCGCTTCTTCGCCTCTTCGTCGCGTCGGATGCGTCGCTCCTCGGCAATGCGCTTGCGCTCATTGTCGCGGTCAGCAGACTGCAAGAGCTTGGCGAACGAGTAGAAGATCGAAAAGAACGAGTCGGGGCCGCACTCGGGACTCGCCGGGTCCTCGCCGTAAAAGCTCGCCGTGTCTTCAAAGCTCTTCATCATCTGGTCCAGCTGCGCGACAATGTCGTCCGAGATCTTCTGCGCGCGGTCCGCGAAGGGCTTCACTTCTTCCTGGAAACGGTCCGTGATAATGACGGGCTCCTCTCCGTCCAAGTGCGGCGGAGACGGGAACTCGGCCGGAGGAAGCTTCGAGTGCGCCTCGAGCTCGTCCACAATCAGCGACGCAGCTTTTCGGACAGCACTTTCACCAGCGCGCAGCACTTGGATCGTCACGCGACTCGCACTCTCCATCGACGGCAGCAGCTTGTCAAACTCGAGGATCGCAGGGTCCTTCGCGCGCAAGATCTGCGCAACGTAGTTCAGCAGCGTGATCGAGTTGTCGGCCGCCTTGACCTGGTTCAGCTTGAGCAAGATGTTCAGTCGGAACCCCTTGGCACCACCGCGAGCAGTGCCGTCGTTCAACGCGTTACCGAGCTGCAACACCACCTTGAAGATCTGCTTCAGCGGCTCGCACTCCTCCAGTTCGCGGCACGCATTGCTCACCGACTCCATCAACTTTGTCTGCTCCTCTACGTACGTGTCAAACTGCCACGTCGCGTGGATCGCTTGCAGACGCGTTGGAAGCCGTGGCACGCAGAGCATCTCTCGAAAGTACTGTTCCGCGTCACCTAGCAGCTTTGGGTTGCCCGTGTACGCCTTCACCGCAGCGAGCTCCTCGTCCTCTGGCGCGAACTGGATCAGCGCAGACACTTTCTCCAGCGACAACATCTCCTTGTCGACAAGCAGCACAGCGTCTCGGATCTTGAAATACGGCAGACGGAATCGCGCGAGCATGATGCCGATGTTGTTCGCGCGCTTGACGTCAATCAGCGCAACGCGAGTCGGCGCTCTTCGCTTCGCGGTCTTCTTTGTGTCTTCACTTTCCTTGGCTTTCGGCGGCTTGTTCACAAAGATCTCAGCAAGCTGGTCCACATACTTGTCCAACACGGCGTCTCGTTGTGGAGGAGGAACAGGCTTTCTAAACAGATCCTTCAAAGCGCCTCCAGGCTCTCCAGAGTCTGCTGCTGGCTTCGTTTCTTCCTGCGCAAACTTCTCCCAGATCGTCCCCGATGCAACCTCGCTCTTCACAATGTCCCAGTACAAGTTTCGGAGTTTCGGCTTTGGCGGCGGAGGAGGAAGTGCAGGCTTTGGCGGGTCATTGGACGCTGCGTCACCGGGAGCTCCGTCCGAGACCATCGCGTCCGGGGTGTCGAGCAACTTGGTGTCGAGTCCCTCGGCTCCCATCTTCAGCTCGAGCTGCGGACGCGGCATGCCCATCTTCAATAACTTAAAATACTTGGCGTAGCTTGGGTGCTCGCTCGCTTTAATCAACTTGGTCGCTGCTTTAATCACCTTCCCATCTTCGTCGACCAGGACATCGGGCGTCTCGAGCAAGTCGGCGTCCAGTCCTTCCGACGAACACTTCAGCTTGATGTGCGGAAGCGGCATCCCCATCTTCAGCAGCTTGAAAAACTTCGCAAACTTCTCGTGCTCCTTCACTGGGATTCCCTTCACCGGCTCCTTGATCTCCTTGCCTTCTTCGTCCACCATCTTGTCTGGCGTCTCCAGCAGATTAGCGTCCAGCCCTTCAGCAGACGCCTTGAGCTTCACGTGGTCTATCGGCATCCCCATCTTCAGCAACTTGAAGTACTTGGCAAACTTCTCGTGCTCTTTCACAGGAATTCCTTTCGGACCTTCTGCTGCTCCAGCATCCACCGTCACTTCTTTGCCGTCCTCGTCCACCAGTTTGTCGGGCGTTTCGAGCAGGTTCGCGTCCAGTCCTTCAGAGGAAGCCTTCAGCTTCACGTGGTCCATCGGCATACCCATCTTCAAAAGCTTGAAGAACTTGGCGAACTTCTCGTGCTCTTTCACCGGCGTCCCCTTTGGAGCAGAGCTACTGCCACCAGCAGTGAACGGCGAGCCGTCTTCATTCAGCAATGCGTCTGGCGTGTCCAACAGACTTGCGTCGAGTCCCTCAGAGGACACTTTCAGCTTGATATGGTCTAATGGCATGCCCATCTTCATCAGCTTGAAGAACTTGGCGAACTTCTCGTGCTCCTTCACAGGGATCCCTGCCGGTTCTTCTTTTCCGGGCACGAAAATGGTTCCATCTTCGTTCAAAAGCTGGTCCGGAGTGTCCAACAAGTTTCCATCGAGCCCCTCCGAAGAAACCTTCAGCTTGATGTGCTCCAACGGCATCCCCATCTTCATCAACTTGAAAAACTTGGCAAATTTATCGTGCTCCTTGACTGGAATGCCGGAAAACGCTGGCACCTCGGCCTTGAACTCGTTGCCGTCTTCGTCCAAGAGCAAGTCGGGCGTCTCCAGAATGGCTCCGTCCAAGCCCTCGGACGACATCTTCATCTGGATGTGCGGCATTGGCATGCCCATTTTCTTGAGCTTGAAGAATTTCGCATACTTCTCGTGCTCCTCTGCTCGAATCCCCTGCGGTTTCTCGTCTTCACCGGGCTTGGAGATGTGAATAATCTTGTCAGGGGTCTCCAGGATCGACACGTCAAAGTCGGTCACCTCGCTCTGCATCTTTAACTGCACATGCTGGATCGGCATGCCCATTTTCAGCAACTTAAAGTATTTCACCAGGTCAGGGTGGTCCTGCGCCATGAGCTGCTCTGGCAATTCTTCTTCGTCGGTCTCGTCAGCTGTCGTGTCTGAAAGATCATCTGCCTGGTCGCGGTTCTTGATCAGAATGACAGGACCAATGCGGTACTCGAAACTCGGATCTTCGTCCGAGCATTTCTGCAAAAACTCAGTGTATCGATCTCTCATTTTCAGCAACGCCTTGCGATCTTCGTAGCCGAGCTCGAAATTCTTCACTTCTTCCACTGGCGCCAGCAGTCCGACCTGTTTCATCAGGCGCTCGCAGAGTGCCCACATTTCTTTCCCGATCACGCGGTCTGCTGGAATGAAGAGCAGCTGCTGCAAAACTGACAGCAGACACGCGTTCAGCTCTGTGTCGTGCGCGACGTTCTGCGTCAGCGTCTTGAACACGCTCTCGATCGACGAGAGGTCCGTCTTCTCGTAAATTGTGTCCTTTCGGTCTTCCTCCATGAATCGCTCAAACACGTCGATCTGCTTCTCGACATTGTCCAGTTGGTTGCGCAGTTGCGTGACGGTGCTGCTGATGATCGTGCCGCCCTGGTATTTCCCATCGCCGTCTCGGTCCAGTGGCAGCGATGTTCGATTCGTGTGACGCGGCGACGCAGTCATCGAGTCAGATCGGTCCACAGGTGAGGACGGCGCGCTCTTGCTCGTCATGAAAGACCGTGAAAGCGGTCGCAAGACTGGACTCTTGCCCGTGCCGACGCTGTGCTTCCTCTCGAGCTTGAACGGGCGTGCGATCGACGGAACCGTCTCGCTGCGAAGCACTGGCGACGGCGGTCTCGTGTTCTTCGCGAGAATCGACTGCGGTTGCTGGGCTGGAGTCGGCGTTGGCTCGGGCGACGCATCGGTCGTAAGCGGATACTTCTTGCGTTGCACCGCGAGCGACTTGGCTCGAATCTCTTCGAAGTACCCGGCCATATTCAGCGCGATGAAATCTGAGCGAATCGCTAACCGGTCTTCGAGACGAATGGCTTTATTCACGATAATGTTGACAAAACTCAGCACGTCTTCTTTGAACACCAGCGAGTATCGCGCAGACTTGAGGGCATCGCGAAGACAGCTGAAGCGCACGGCCTCTCCCTTTGTGTTCTTGTAATGATCGAACGCCTGGATGACCGCTTGATGCCCTGCTGCGCTGTTGTAACACACGATGCCGAGCAACTGGAGCGTGTACTTCTTCAGATCGCCATTGTCCGTGTGGAAGCACAGCGCGATGCGTTTCACGAGTCCCGGGACGTTCGTAATCGCTTCGACACCCGCAGTGAAGTGCGTGAGCGACCGCAAGATCCGCAGAATCACTTCGCAGACGCGCGTCGCCTTCTCGTATTTCGAGTGCTCAATCGGGAACGGCGACGGATCCGGAAGCTTCATCGTCAGGTAATCGAGTCCAAAGTTCGCGAGAAACGCTTCGAGCCACTCTGTCGAGCCCACCGAGATCTTGTTGCGCAGCGCCTCGAGCTCCTTGAGCCCTTTGTTGTCCCACTTGAGCTCCACGAGGCTCTCTGCGATTTTCGCGGCCTCGGCGCTGCTCGACTGCGTGTGCTCTTCATTCGCATGCTGCTGCGCGTACCAGACCACGTGCCATTTCGTATCGAGCGACTCAATGCGGATCAGTTCGTCCATCACGTCGTCAGGCACGCCGCGCTTCAGGAGCAGGTCGCGGTACATTTCGTTCACCGTGTCGGACGACGGCATCTGCGGCTTCTCCTTGATCTTCGGCGCTGCACCACCTGTGGGCATGCGATTCGCAAAGAAGCCGCGAAAGTACTGGAGCTTCTCGTTGAAGTTGCCATCCTGCGCGGGGTTGATGATCGACGAGCGGAAGAAACTGGATCGCCGCGGTCTCCCCGTCGAGCCGCTGTCTTTATCGGAGCCGCCCACGGGTTCACGCTTAAACTCGAGTCGCAGCGGCCACGCAGTCGGGTCCTTCTGGAGCTGAATCGCGTGGTTCACAATCTGCTCGAACGGCAATTCGTCAATGTGCGTCTTGTGGATCATCTGGAGGATGTCGCCGACTTTCACGCGGCCCGTTTCTTCGACATAGCCTCGCACGCCTCCGTCCAGCGGCCGGAACCCTTTCACGATACACCCGCGCTGCGGTTTGTCGCGTTCGATATGGCGCGCGCGCAGATCGAGTCCTAGTGGTCCAGGGGTCGGAACATCAATCGTGAAGATGAAGGGCCGGTCATTCTTCTCGCCTCGCGGGTCGCTGCCATAGAGCGAGCCGCCTCCGGGCGTCGACGGGCACCCTGTGAGCGAGTTGGACGAGAGCCCCGGCGACTCGAGACCTTTTGCAGACGAAGACGAAGTGCTGCCGCCGCCAATGGATCCGCGTCGTCTCCACATTTATTTACTGAACACCACCGGCGCTAACAACGCTGCTCGTTGGCTACACGTGCAACAACACAGACAGACGGACGAACGCACACTCGTAATACCAAGTGACGACACGTCAGATCACCAGCAATGGCGGAGATTGATTGTGCCTTTCGCTTTCTTCTCGCCTTCTCCTCGCTTTCTCGCCCGCACTCGCGCGTATCTTTCTCTCTCGCAGGTGACGACACAGCGCAGGGGGGAACAGGAAGGCAGGAAGGGGGCCGATGGGTTCGTTCGTTCACGCGCGCGTGTCGGCTTCGTCGACAGCCGCGTTCTCTCGTTCTTTCTGTTCTCTCGCGCGAGCGATTCTTCTTCTTCTTCACCCCGCCCGCTCGCGGACGCCCCTGATGATGCGGCTTGATGAGGGATGTGTGTCGATGATGGGTTCCACCACACGCAACAGCAGCAAAAGAGGTCCGTCCGTGGCCGGTACACTGTACCGCTAGCAGCTGCATTGCAACAGGGAAACCAACTTTTTTCGCGGCACGTCCGAATAGTTTTGCGGCGAACTTCCAGAAGCGAGCTTTGATATAGCGCATTTAAGCTACACCTGTGCTTTTTGACACGGAGGAAGCAATAGTGTATGCTACGCTATTCTTGAGAACAAAATAGTGTTGATCACGCTATTCTGAAGAAAACATAGGTTTACAGTGTGAGTCACGCTATTTCAGGCCAAGAACTTCAACATCCAACAAGTCGCAACACGACGAAACACGACCGTTGGCAGACCACAAAAGCTGAAAGCTGAGATATGTATGTGAAGTGTATGCTCTTGTTACTGTCCCTGTGCGGATTGCGCCAGAAACCACGCCCAGCCATTCTTCAATCGGCCAGCCAGCAGCTCCAAACCAGACAAGAAAGCACACACAAACGAGAGAAAGGAAACCCGCAAGATGTGCCTCTTCTTCTGCTCGGGCGACCCCGTGGAGGGCGACATCCGCAAGGACCGCGACAACAAGTTCGCGGTCGGCATGATGGAGGCGCCGCGCGCCGACCCGCTCTGTGAGTCAGCTCTCTCTATCGTATCCCATGAAGCTGCATATTCACGGACACTGCGATCCATCCATATTGACCGCTTCTCGCTTGGTTATTGTTTGTTTCTGTAGGCTGCCTCAGCTCCTGCTTCTGCCCGTGCTGCGCGCAGATCTACATCCGCCGCAAGGCGCTGCACTACGACATGACCAAGTACACGTGCTGCCAAGGGTACATGGACGGCTTCGTGCCGTGCGCGAACTCGGGGCAGTGCGGGGAGTCGTCCTGCCCGAACTTCTGCCTTTGCATGGAGGTGAGACATAATATGATGGAGTCAGGTTGTTGGTGGTGTGATGAGTAGCGACTGACTTTGAAATGCTTCTGTGATTCCACTTGGTAGGCGTTTCTCTGCAATGGCTGCGCTGTGTCCTCGACGCGCATGATGGTCATGGATCGCCACAACCTCCGCCCGGACGAATGGGACAACAAAATTATCGTACGTGCTTGTTATTATTGACCAGCTTACTATCCAAAGCCTTCACTTGGTGTTAACTGTCTCTACTTTGTGTATTCCACAGCGATTCAACAACTGCATCCAACTTGCGAGCGTCATCTGCGACTGCGCCAGCATTTGCATCCCGGCGGCGCGGGACCTCGCCGACACCATACGCTGCATTGCGCAGTGCACCTACCTCTCCACCGAAGGTTGCATGACGGTACGAACAGCTACTCATTACTCATGCAGCATCCACAATGTTGTTCCGCCACCGTTCAGCGTAATCATCACACTGACAATTTTCTTTGGGACACTCTTGATTCCAATCACATGATGGGATCGTGTGATAAACCAACACAACAACAACACAAAGGCGCAAATCAATCTGGAGCTCAACAAGCGCGAAGACTTTGGCGACTATCCTGTGGCGGAAGAGGTCATGGAGCGGGTGTAAGATGGAGACGAAATCTCGTGCAGGTGCTCGTTGTCAAACTCCATTTTCTCGATGTTTCATCCTGTATTTCATTCACAACATGCACGACTTTTTCGCCTTGTTTTACCTGTGTAAAATGTCGACCAATGTGCACAAATCGAAGGTGTTCACCCACCATAAAACCTCGAGTGGTTTTTTAGGTAAAAACCTTTTGCCAGATTTTTGGGTGAGTGACTTTGTGGATGTTTGGGTTGAAAGCAGTGTGTGGATTCTTGGGTTGAAGGGTGTGTTGCTGTCCAAGCAAGCCAAAGGAAGCAAGCAAGCGCTCGGATCGCAGCAGGTGAAAGGGGCAAGTGGACGCGGGCGTGATAACACTCAAGGACGCGATGACGGACGACGTGAATGGCGCCGCAGACGCCGCGACCGTGCAGGGCAAGGTGACCGGCATCATCTACCCGCCGCCCGACATCCGCGCGGTGGTGGACAAGACCGCGCAGTTCGTGGCGCGCAACGGTCGCAGCTTTGAGCGCAAAATCGCGGGCGAGACCGTGTCGGCGAAGTTCTCGTTCCTGCGGCCGTCCGACCCGTACCACGCGTACTACGAGCACAAGGTGAGCGAGTTCATCGACCAGAACGCGCAGGAAGCGGAGAAAGCAGCAGAGAAGCCGGCAGATGAAGCAGGAGCAGCGCAGTCAGGTGAGCAGTCGACTCTAAAGCCCGAAGGAGAGAGGGAGGAGGAGGCAGCGGAAGCCGCAGCCACCAGTGAAGCAGCAGAGAAAGCCGCCAAGGCGTCCGAGGAAGGAGCGGTGGTCGTAGAGAAGAAGGCGGTGGAGGCTGTGACCGCGAAAGTGGTGAGGAAGATCAAGGAGAAGGCGCTGACGCCGCCCGACGAAGAGAAATTCAAGATCAAGCACCCGCATTTGAGCGCACTCGACCAGGAGATCATGTACCTGACAGCGCAGTACACGGCGTTGAGCGGCAAGGCGTTCCTGGCGGGTCTAGCGACGAGAGAGCAGCGCAACCCGCAGTTCGATTTCCTCAAGCCCACGCACGCGCTCTTCGCGTACTTTACCGCGCTCGTGGAGAGCTACACGCAGGTGCTCGCGAAGACAGACCAGCAGATGAAGAGGTACGTTCTTGCTCATTGCGTGTTTCTATAAGCATGCTACTATCCCTATTTATGCTGATTGACTAATTGTCTTGTGATGTATGTATGCCCTTATAGAATAGAGGAAGGGATGGACCGCATGAAGGTCCTGGATCGCTGCGTGCACAAGCTGGAGTGGGTTCGAACGGAGCAGGAGCGGAAAGACAAGGAGGCCGCGGAGAGCGACGCCGAGCGACTTGCGCTGGCGCAGATCGACTGGCACGACTTCATCGTGGTCGAGACGATCACTCTCGATGACGCCGAAGAAGAAGCTGCAGCAGCGGCTGCCGCCGCCGAGGCCGCGGAAGCCAAGGGCTCGGACGACATGGACATGGACGAAGATTCGGACGACGACGAAGCAAAGCCGGAGATCAAGGTCGTCGAGGATTACGTGCCGCTCTCGTCTGCTCAGAGCGCGCCAGCGTCAGCCCAGCTGCTCACGGTCGATGGAAAAGCAGTTTCGTCGGCCGAAGCAAATGAACACATGCGCATTCTGTTGATGAACCCAAAGTGGCGAGAAGAGACCCAGCGACACCTGGAGAAGCAGAAGGAGAGCTCGTACGCTGCGGGGACTGCGATCGCCGATTCACTGAGGCGTTTTGCGACAAAGCGAGCCGACATTTTCGCGTCGTCGGCTGAAGAGGAAGCACGACTGGTGCAAGCGACGTCGACGCCAGCGGCATCTGCGACTCTGCCGACTCAACAAGACGAGATGGACGATGGAGATGACGACGATCAGCCAGCAGCAGGTGCCCAAGTGCTCCCTCCTCCTACAGGCGCGCCAGGTCAGTTTGGGCAGCCGCCACAAGCGCGAATGGGGTTCCCACCTCAGGGATACCCTGGAGCTCCAATGCAGCACGGTCTGCCACCTGGAGTTGCGCCAGGAATGATGCCACCAGGAATGTCGGCACCACCTGGCACGATGGGTCCACCAGGAATGGGATTGGCTCCAGGTATGCGTCCTCCGCCGATGATGGGTCCTCCAGGAGTTCGACCTCCAGGTATGATGGGACCACCAGGTGTCGGCGGTGGTCCTCCTGGAATGAGTGGGCCGCCTGGAATGTCTACTGGACCGCCAGGAGTGCCAAGCTTTGGTCCGACAGCCCCACCTGGAGCTGCGGTTGGCGGAATGCCAGGTGCTGCAGGCAGCCAGTCAACGGAAGACTCGGAGCCTGCCGCGAAACGACAGCGTACAGAGACGGCTTTGCTCCCCGAGGCAGAGTTTGCGGCTTTACACCCGGTACGTTTTTGTGTGAATCTCTATTGCTTTCGCTTGCAACATTCATAGCAGCATACTCTAACCATCTTTGTTGTGGATTGATATACACTTGTGTAGGGAAATGTTCGACTGGTCATCAACGTTCCAAACGATCCTGAGAACTCCCAGTGGAAGCTCGAGGGACAGACGCTCAGCATCGAAATAGACATCAAGAGCAACATCCGAGCGCTCAAGGAGAAGATCATGGTGAGTGCAGCAAGTATGCATGCTGCGAATGTTATACCTTCGATCTCTTGACGCTAACGTGTGTGTTTTTCGTTTTCTTTCATGACAGGGCGAGCTGCAGGGCATGCCGGTGAACAAGCAGCAACTGAAGATCCCGATTGGCTTCCTGAAGGATACGCTCAGCTGCGCGCACTACAACTTTGTCAGCGGCACTGCGCTGGAGCTCAGCGTGCGACAGCGTGGTGGACGTCGCTAAGCTAAAGATGAAGAGCGAAGAGAGTGCGAACGACCAAGCAGTCGGCAGTCGTGAAGAAAGAAAGCACGCGGTCGTGTTCTTCGCACAGGTAAATCAGCAAAGAGCCTGTGTATTTCTTCGGAGGTGTGGATTGCAACCACGAATCGCCTAATAAACAGGATCCTCACTCACAGCAGCTATGTGTATGGTAGGTAGGTGGGGTGATACTGGAAAATGGATTTGTTTTTGTTGACGCACGTGTTAATATGAAAGCAGCAGTACGTAGAGAGAGAGAGACTCAAGGCTCCAAGTCTCTCTCACTCACTCAGGTGGCGCTCTCTTCCAGCCTTTCTTCCTTCACGTCGATCTCTTCGGCGCACTTGACCATGTACTGCAGCTCCACCGCGTACTTGCGCGTGGCTTCGAGATCCTGCTTGCGGTCGTACACCTCGCCGAGCTTCTGGATGATCGCGTCGATCTGCTCCGAGATGTCCTTGCGGATCTTGTCGAGCGCTTCCACCGTCGGCGCTTCGTCGATTTCCTCTCTGTGATGCATAGTCGGCTGGTTTGTTAGTATCAAGAGCGCAACATGATGAATCTGTGCAGGCGACCATACCTGATCTCCATGGTCTGCATCAACAGCGCAGGGTCGACGGCAGTGCTCGCAGTCTCGCCCAGCGCGTCAATGCCGTGCAGCGCAAGCTACAGCAATAAGTAATGAATGACAACATCACAGGCGTTAGTCAAACGCCACGCTCCTCAAGACAATGGATAGATGCATGAAGCTCACCAGGTACTTGACGCGCGTGTTGGGCGTCTTGAGCATGTTGTACGCGTCGTTGATCACGGCGGCATTCATCGCAGAGAGCTCCTTCTCGAACTGCACAATCGCACAAAGGACGGCATGAGGATGAATGAGCTGTCAAATAGCTATTGGTGCAGCTAACATAACCACTCACCTCGGACTTGGAGCCGTAGAGGTCCGGATGGAGCCGCTTCTGCAGGTTCCAGTACGTCTGCTCGATCTTGCGCTGCTCCAAGTTAAAGTTCTTTGGACTAGTCGACCGTACAGCGCACACACACACATATGGTAAAGCAAACCAGATGAGTTATCCCGAACACCAACACCAGCAGAGACAACCCCATAGCGTTGCACGTACATCTTGAACATCTCAAAGTAGTCGCAGTGGTTTTCGCGGGAGATCGGCTGGATCGCGTCGCAGCTTTTGCAGAAGAACGAGCAGCAGTCGGTCGCATGGTGGCAGTTCCAGCAGTCCTCTGCACAAACAAACACAAAGCACCCAGTCGTGCGTCAGTCCAATGACACAAGCAAGCAAGCAAGCACCACACACACACATACTTCCTTTCTCTGCGGCGTGGGCGAAGTGACGCACCGCGCCGTAGCGCTTCTGCTGCATGTGCGCAGCGCGCAGCACCACTCTCCTCAGCATTCTTGTCGTTGTCGTTGGCGCTTGGCGTTGGAGAAATGGAGTGATGTGACTGGAATGATTGCGCTGCGTTTTGCACCAGATAAGCCCACACGAGCAACCTTCGTGCGACCATCGTGCAACATCGAAGACATCAAAAGCGCATGCCAAAATGGAATTTCCGCTGATGGATCAAACAAAGAGAGGATGGCTGCCACATTATTATTTTTTAACAAGTGAATGGCTGGCTGGAGCTTCTTCATTCATATCGCAAAGTGTGAGGCTTCTTTTTGAAAATGTTCTCGAAGGAGTTTGACAGTAATTACAATTTAAAAGATCTCTCTCTCTTTGCCTGCCTCTTCATGGCGCTCTCAACCTTCACGACTGCATCCATTTTTCACAGCGAGTATCAACTTCGTTGGTGCAGCAGGGTCGAACACAGACGAACATCCCCCTCCTACTCCGAAGCACCGACCTCCCGCGCTTGGACGGCGATGCTATCGTTCTCCACCACCACCATCGTCAGCAACCGCAGCAGACTCAAAACAACAATTTCCCCAAAATCGAAGTAGTACTCCATAGCTGCAGCATGACACGAGGCTCTTTCTCCCAAGCTCAAAGCTGAGAGCAGCCATTCTCATCTCTTCTCTTCTCTTCAGCATAAATTAGAGCGGCGGTGGGAACGACAGCACCGCCTTCTTCCCGTTGAGCGTGTCGCGCAGGATCAGGTTTGCGGCGCGATGCACGTCAAACTTACCGCCTTTCACGTGGAACCCGCGCTGCATCGCGTACGACTCGCACAGCGTGTACGGCGACCAGTCTACCGAGCACAGCATAGTCAATATCGACAAATTAGAATTCAGTCAGCAAAACGCTACATCCAAATAGAATCTTCCAGCAACAAAACACACCTCCATCGTCGTCTTCAACCGGCTTGAGTTTGTAGATCTCGTGCAGGTACGGCAGACAGTTCTCTGCGATGAAGCGCACGGCGCTGAACGGCTCGCGGGTCTGCGCGATGGGGAAGCTCCCGAAGAGGATCTGCAGCGACAGCGGCACGTTGAAGCGCGGGAACACGACTCCGGGGCAGTCGCACATCACCACGCGCTTGAACTCGTCGCCGCGCTCGAGCAGCTCTGCGCGCTCGAAGAAGTGGGTCTGCAGGTGCTTCGTGTGGCCCGGGGTAGCCGACACGCTCACGAGCTTGCGGCCAAAGAGACTGTTGAGCAGCGACGACTTGCCGACGTTCGGCTCGCCCACAAAGCCCACGATGAGCGCGTCGTGCTCGTCCTCGCGCATCGGCACCTCGCGCTCGTCCACGGGGATGCTCGCGCTCGCTTTGCCGATCGTGCGCATCAGGATCACATTGCTCGCCTCAGCGTCCTCCATGCTGTACGCCAGCACAGCGATGCGGTTCTCGTACCGGGTCTCCAGGTACTCCACCCAGGCGCGCACGCGGTTCTTGTCCACGAGGTCTGCCTTGGTGAGCACGATCACCAGGCGCTTTGACGGGCGATCACGCGTGATGTGCGTGATCAATCGGTCGCTCAGGTGCAGCAGCGGACACCGAGCGTCTGCCAAGTGCACCAACACCGAACAGCGATCGATGACGCGCCACAGTTGGCGCCACACTTCGATGTTGCGCTCGTACATGTTGATCTTCGGGACGCCGACCTCCGTCGCCTCGCCCTCTTGCTGATGTTGCTGCTGCTCCTGTTGATACTGCAGCTGTGCATCTGCGACCGTCTGCATCCACTGCAGATATGCTTGCTCCTCGACCTTGGTGAGCTCTTCGGGCGTCATGTCGCGACGCCACGAGGGCTTCGTGAAGATCGGCGGCTGGTTCGCCGGGTGCTGGATGCCGAAGCGGTAGATCGACTGCGAGTCGCCGCGGTCTGGAGCGTACTCGAGCGCACGGGTTGCGTCTTTCTTGCGCGCCTCCACCGCTGCTTTCGACTCGACGTGGAACATCGTGCGCAGGTCGCGGCGTCCATCCTACGCAGCATGACACAACAGAATGCACAACGGTTTGATCTCAACCTATTAGCGCATGTACATATGGATACCGCAAGCATGGATCGCCACCTACCTGAGCTGCAGCTGGCGGCAACATTGCCACTACTGGAGCTTGCGCCGCCAGTTCTGTTTCTTCGTCTTCTGCCGCTTGCTTCGCGAGCGCGTCGGACTCGCTCCACGCATCCTTGGCGCGGTTCTTCTCGCGCTTGTCCTTGAGCTGCACAAACACACACACACACACACACA
>JAADVK010000024.1:0-74839 GCA_023334975.1 Globisporangium sylvaticum
CAGCTCTCGCCAGGCACCGGTTCGGTCAAGGGCTTGGCTTCTTCATGCTCCAGTGCGCGCAGCGACCGCGCCGCCTCGGTGCTCACCCACTCCCAGAACATGCCCCAGGTCACGGGTCCTTCAAAGCTCTCGCTCTGCAGCACGTCGACGGTTTGCTGGTACCCGTCCTCCGAGACGGCACTCGACGCCTCGTACAGCTTGGTCATGATCTGGATGCAGTGCTCCTTCGAGATCTCGCCATTGCCCTGGAGGTCGTACTCGTTAAACATGATGCGCGCGCCGACCGCCAGCCGGTCAATGTGCTCCTTCGCGTACTTGTGGCTGTTGAAATATGACGCAGGGTTCACTACTATGCAAATGGAAAAATCTGGCTATTCTGTTTATGTGTTGTGTGTATGCTACTACTTCTATACTTCTGCTGCTGCTAGTGTATAATGCCTTCTGATGCATGTGGAAGGAGGAATGGATCGATCCATGATTGGTCACTTTTGAGGAGTGCCAATGGATGAATCCTTTTTTACGATTGGCGCGAGAGCTCCCAGATCTCGATGTCGTCCGCCTTGAAGTGCGGATGGTACTCGTCGTCGTCGATCACTCGCAGCGCAAACCCTCTCGCTCTCATGAGCTCCCAGAACTTCTGCTTCGGGTCGAACTGCTTGTAGTAGCGGTACTCGAACGAGATGAGCACTCGTGTGTGCGCCTTGCTCAGCAGATCCAGCGCGTCGACGAGCGGCTCAATCGGGTACAGTCTCGGCAAGATGCAGTCCGAGACGAGAATCAGATCTGGGTACGCGCGGTCTGGAGCGTTCGTTGGGATGATGGCTTCACTCGGCTGAGCTCCCCACTCGTAGCTCTCCACTTGAACGGCCGTGGCGCTCTGGCCTGGAGCCTTTGTGTCCTGAGTCAACTGGACGTTTTCCTGCATGATGAACAGCAGTTTGTCCATGTCGGTGACGACGACGCGACCCGCGTGCAGCATCGCGGCTGCGATCGCGACCGCGCCGGTGCCGCTGCCGAGCTCCAGCACGAACTGGGTCTCCAGCTGGTTGTTCCCAGCGAAGCGGTGGTCCAAGTGCTTGAGCAGCACGCACGCTGCGGGCCATACCTACGCGATTTCATTCAGTCAGCCAAACAGTTCGATAGGTGGGTGACACATGGTGCATGATGAAGGGCAACGCACCGTCAGCCCCGTGCCAAAGCCGTTGAGCTCGCCCTGCAGGATCTGCTTGATGCGCAGCGGCTTCCCGTCGATCGTCGCTTCGAAGAACGGTTCGGTCGAGAACGCGTCGCGCCACGCGAGCGTTCGCCATGCGCCGCCGCCGCTGCTGCAGCTTCTTCGCGATCGGTTGCGTTGTCGCGCTGCTGTCGGCGGGGAAGACGACATCATGATGGACGCGTCGTGGCGGTCCCCAGCACTACTGCTACTGCTGCTGCTGCTGGTTCTGCTGCCGCGGCCCTCCCCCACACCGAATTGGTCCTCGGCGTCGGCCTGCAGCTCCTGGTTCAGTTTGTGCTGCACGCCGTCGCGCAGGAGTTTGATGAACGAGTGCCGGTCGCGGCGTCGCGTCTCGCTCTCATTCTCGTTCTCATCGTCTGTTGCAGCGACTTTCGCAGCGACGTCAGCGCCGACTTCTTGCTTGCAGGCGGCGGGGATAGGCACTTCATGATGCGGTTCAGCGTCCAGCACGAGCGGCATCGCTTATGGAGAGCAGGGAGAAGAGGGCGTAGTGAGCTTGCTTCCCCCACAAGCCAAGATGATGCCAAGATGGCAGATCTTGGTGTCGTGTCGTTCCAAGCACACACAAAGTCAGAGAAACGTATGCGATCGCTTTTAGTTCTCCTTAAAATATGGAAGCTGTTTAAAACGAGTATTGTTGTAAAACAGCCATGTTCACTACTGAGCTGTGCTCAAATTACTACTATTTATAATGAATAAAAACGTGGTTTGGTGATGCATTAGATTTAGAAGGTTGAAGGTGATATTTTTCGCATGATTGCGGTGGTCCACACCGTTTGACAGAAAAACATTTTCGAACGTTAGAAGCTTCAATAAAGTAGCTTTTACTTTGGTGTCAACAACAGCAGCAAAAGTATCAGCAGGTGAAACTGGATGCCATGACGCAACCAAAGCAGTCCCCAGTGTGTTGGCTCTCTACTTCTGCAGTGTCTATGATCATGCGAGCCTCTTTGCCTCAGTTGTCTTCGTCAGACGAGCCGCTTTGGTTGAAGAACGATGACAGCCGCATGGGCGACGGCGAGCGCTCGCGGTCCTTCGATTTCTTCTTCTTCTTGGACTTGTGCTTGTGCTTCTTGCGCGACGACGACTTCGAGTCGCTCTCCTTCTCCGAGTCGGACGCGCCGCCGGACTCGGACTCCGACGACGAGCTGCGACGACGCTTTCGGCTTTTTCTATTTGCACCAGACGCGCATACACACGCATTAGTGCTCTGGGATCTGAAATTGGGGGTATCGAGCTACACAATGAATGCACAGCCGACGCACTTCTTCTTTCGGCTGCTGCTCTTCTTCTTGGATCGTCTTCGGTCGTCCTCGCTGTCGCTGTCGCTCTCCGACGACGAGTGCGATCGCTTCTTCTTCTTCTTCGAGCCGCTTCTTCTTGCCAACGCCTATGTGCACGTGCCAATCCAAAAAAAGAGGTTTGCAAAATGAATGGGTATGCGCCAAACGTGGAGCATACAATCCCACGCTGAATCGCACCTTTTCGCGCGCCGCATCTAGCTTCTTTCGGTACTCGACCATCTCCTTCTCCTCGTTGCCGCTGAACAGATCGAGCTTGTCGGCGTTCTCCTTCTTGTACTGCTCCCAGGTCGGGCGGTTCGGGTCGCTGATGCGATCGGCGATCGTGCGCTCCTCCTTGCCCGTCACCATGCGCATGAACGCGTCCATGGTCGCAGACTGCACTGGCGGCTTCTTCGCTGCGCCCGAGCCTGAGTTGCTTGCCTGTGGCGGAGCAGGCGCCTACACATGGACAGGTGTAAAGCAAGGCATGACACACACGCAGACAGATCCCATCTTGTTTAGCGATTGCTCTTCGTTCATTCCTGTAGCTTTGGAACAGAGCAAACGTACCGGCGCAGCGCCGACGCGGGTCGCGCGCTGGCGCTCGAAGCGGTCGTCGTCGATCTGGCGGTCCAGCACCTGGCCGTAGTTGACGCCCGAGGACTTCTTGAGCCCGAAGTCCTCGTCCTTGCTGCGCGCCTTGCGAGACATCTTGGCTAAATGACGATTTTGCTGGTAGAATGGCGGCATGTATACCACGTATAGAGTATACTCGACTCACGACCTCTCTATTTTGCATAATGAATAGTCTCGCGTGAGGGTTTGAGGTTTATCAAGCACGAAGATCTCTTTATCTCGGGTATCGCCACGGCATTCTACTATTCTTGAGCCAATTCCAGCTCAAACGTTGGAGTCCCGTGGCGACAGTATAGCTGGTGTATATGGAGTATAGCGCCACCAGATTCCAATTTTTGAAGCCACTGAGTGACTGAGTGTTTCAAGAATTAGAATCTGGTGGCGGTCCGCGTTTTCGTGGGCTTTATGTCCGAACGACCTATAAATCAGCAAATTCTCAATTAAATCTGCATTTTTTAAATTGCGAGAAATCGCGGACTTCATCGAAACATTGGCAAAAGCACCATTTTTGCCTTTTTCGACTCAAATATATTGTCGTAAACACTTTTCGACATCGGGTTTGGAAACCCAAAACTCGGTGCAATATTGAATCTGCTATCAAAAGATGGTGGGCTTTCGCAAGATCTGGATGCTGCGTCGATTCGAATGTTGACCTGAATTCCACATACAACTACTGGAAAGCGCTTTTCAACGCAAGAGCTGTTCTTCGCAAAAAGCTGAAAAAGGGGGAACTCGCAATATTAACCAAAAAGCAAACAGAACAGCAAGAAGACACGATGGTAAGATACGATCTCATGATGCTTCTTCCTTCATTTGTGTGTGTGTGTGTGTGTGTGTGTGTGGATGTGTCGGTTCTGGCTTGCGCGTATCCAGCGCATGCAGCACGCCTGATCCTGTGTGTCGATGCTATGCGTGTGCTGACTCTGTGTTTACGACTCTCTTTCGCTCTGTAGGATCTCACCAACCTCCCACTCGTCCGCGCGCCGCCTGATGCGCTCCGCCACGGCTTCTACAGCGCCAGCGAAGACGCGCGACCGGTGCACGAGGTGCAGCGCCTGCAGACCATTGTAAGTGCTGGGTCTTTGGGCTCCATGAGTCTGCATAGACGCAAGGCCGACGCTTTGAGCCAAGGTTCACTCAGTCGGGTCAAATTGGATCTTTGTAGCTTAACTGCCCTGTTATCCATTTTTCTATGTAATGTACAGCACCGCAGCACCAACTGGGAGCTGAAGATGGCGACGGTCGAGCAGGTGTACGGAAAAGCGGCGGCGATGCGTCTGCGCACTGAAAAGGCTGTGATGGAGCAGTTTGGCGTGCGTGCAGTGTTTTATTTGTGTGCGATCCCGTACGTGCTGCTGGATGTCGATATCTAATGTGTCGTAACGCTGTTTGGCTGTCTTATAGCGCCTTCCTGGTCTGCCAAGCTCGCACGCTGGCTTGGACACGCTCACTGGCGCGGACCAAGACATCGAGTTCGCGGACTTCCTCAACGGTACGTCAACGTATCCATCCAGGCAGGTCATCAGTACTCTTACCAGTGACTTGTCTCGAATCGTCGCTTGCTTGCTTGTCATGCAGACCCAAACCAGCACCCAGAGCACACATTCCGAGTCCACGAAGCCATGGAAGTCAAGTTGAGCATTTTTTAAACAGCGCGCGCACATCAGCGGCGTGTGGAGCGCAATCGATTCCTGATGTACTGTGAAGCGACAGCCAGCAGTGTCAAGAGAAGACTGATGAGGACTTCGTAGCAGGAGACTGCTCGTACGTATCCTTTCGGCAGCGCTTTGCAAACAAAATAAGACAAGTAAACAAGACAAACATGATGAACAGCTCCAAATGCGCATGCCCATGCTTGTCAGTTGAACAGCCACACAAGATGATCGGAGCTCTTCGCCGTGGACATGAAACCTGAAAAATGCATCTATTTAGTTAGGTCAACTTGCCTAGAGGGTTAACGAAATTTGACTCCATTCACTCCTCACGAGGCACGCAGCGGATGTCGGCGACCAGGTGGTGCACCTTCGGCGCGTACGACTTGACTCTCTCCACGTGCTCGCACGAGATGACCCACTTCTTGCCGAACGACTCGGCCAGCTCCCGCAGCGACGTCAGCAGCCGCTGCTCCCAGGCCGCGCGGTCCTCCACCGCCACGTTGTCGTGCACGTGGAACCACCCGCCCTGCGGCTTGAGCACCTGCACGGCGAGCGGCCACGCCTTGATGCTCGTCGGCAGCAGCCCCAAGTTCACGCGGTCTGCGACGTCCGCGAGCTTTGGCGCACTCTCGCGGTTGTCCCCCAAGTACACCTGGCACTTGTGCGCCACGCCGTTGCGCTCCAGGTTGAAGCGCAGCGCGTCGACCGAGTCCGGGTTCCACTCGCACGCGTGCACGAACGACGCGCCGCCGTGCACGAGGAACGGCAGCACGTAGTAGCCGATGCCGCAGAACAGGTCCACGATCACTTCGTCGCGGCAGCCGATGTTCGCCATGCGCGCCTTCTCCGTGACGTTGCCCGACGAGAACATCACGCGCGTGATGTCCCAGCCGTAGACGATGCCGTTCTCGCGCACCTCGACCCAGCCTGGCGCCTGCTGCGCTCTCGGCGAGCTCAGTGCCTGGTGGTTCACGTACAGCAGGTCCACGTGGCTCTGGCGCTTCTCACTCGCGTCGATGAACGCCTTGCGCGCCACACGCGAGAACGGAGGCGACGTGGACGCGCACACTTTCGCCCACATCTCCTGCGCGAAACCCGCCTTCGTCCACTCCTCCTCCAGGAACGACTCGCGCGGCACGAGCAGGATGTCGCCGACAAACTCGTACTTGTCCGGGACCGCCTTCTGGATCGCGTACGGGACGTTGTGCTTGGTCGCGAACGCGAGGATCGTGCTCTGGATCACTTCGTTGCGGTTCAGGCCGCTGCTCTTGCCGAACTTGTTGGCGTACGCGTCTTCATCCACGACGACCTTCAAGGCGCTCAGCTCTGCACTCGCCACGCTGGCATCTTGGAAGGAGTTCGTGACTGGGATCAAGAACGCCGAGCCACCTCCATCTTGATCTTCAAGCTGGACCACGTGCACACGGCGGGCCTTGTCGTAGACACCGCTCTTTTCGAGCAGCGTCTTGATCTTCTTCACGTCCAGTTTCGCAGCGAGCACGCCGAGAGGCTTGTCGGATGCAGGCAACGATTGGGATGATGAGCTTGGAGCAGCGCTTGTAACAGCATCAACAGCAGTAGTTGTTGGGATAGCTGAGCTCTCATCGCCCTTAGGAGCAGCAGCACCAGGCACCGACGATGTCTTTGTCAGCGTGATCTCACACTGGTATGCAGACGAGTAGAACTGGCCAAAGCCAAAGCACTGGAAGCCGCCGCCCAGGATGTACAGACTGCTGTTCTGCGCCATCCATGTGCACGTGTGGTACGCGAACGCCGCGTTCGCGTGCTTCACCTGGCCCAGGCGCATCCACTGCATGGTCTTGGCGTCCAGCACAAAGAGCTTCTGCGTCGCATTGTCGCCGTTCACAAGCGACGACGACGTCATCCCGCCAGAGATCACGATGTGATGGTCGCTCACTTCGCACGCATTGCCAGCGATCAGACTGGCTTCTGGTCCTTCTCGGGCGTTGCCGATGGCTTTGCGCTCCCATTTGCCTGCGACCGTGTCATACAACAGACAGAACGCCTGGTCCTTCTCGCTCGCAATTTGCGCGTCAATGGCGCTGGTGGTGACGGCGCTAGCGTCGTTGTCGTCGTTCTCAACGCCACGGGACGACGGCATGCCGCCCCAGAAGAGCAGCTTCGTCTTCTCCACCACGGCGCTCACGTGGTCGAAGCGAGGGAACGAGGACGAGTTTTCGATCTGTCGCCACTGCGGAGGGCTCTGGCTCAAGTCGAGCGCAAATAGGTCGCCAAACACATTGATCGCATCGCGGCCACCGTAGACGTACATCGTCGAGCCAACTAAGAGCCCAGACATACAGACAGACACGAGTGAGACAACTGTAATACCCGTCCACCAAGTATGAGAGCATTAAATAACAAAGCTTGCTCACTTACCCACACAGCTCGAGTGTTTGTATCGCGGCGAAGGCGCCTCACCGACAGTTTCCACTCGCGACCACGCTTTTGTATCCAAATTGAACGCGTAAACGTCGTTGAACGGCTTTGTCGGACCCGCGCGACCGCCAAACACGATCATCTCGTTCTTCACCACCACGGCCGTGTGCTGCATTCTCGCGCTTGGCGCATTTGCAGCGGCAGGTACATCGCTCTCTTCATAGACCACCTGGAGCGAGTCGTCCTCCGTGACAGCGAGGATCTTGAGAGAAGCGAGGCGAGACGTCGTGCCCGCAGCAGTCACGCCCTGTCCGCCAAACACGACGATCTTGTTGTCTCCGTACTTGACGCTGGTGTGGCCCACGCGCTTGACCGCGTCGCACTTGAGCTCCTTGTACTGCTCGAACGCCACCGACGTGACGGTCGGGATGCCATTCGCAGCTAGAACAGCAGGAGCATGAAGAGCGCTCTGGGGACCGAATTTCGCCTTGAACGCTTCAAGCAGCTGGTCTGTTTTCCTCTTGTTCGCGACAAACTTCTCGTTCGCGATCTGGACGATCCACTTGAGGTAGTGGTCGCTCACGAGCAGCTCCTTTGCCGTGTGCGCGATCGGGATCTCCAGTCCGTTCGCGGTCGTTCGGATCGCGCACATGATCTTCTTGTTGCCGAGCACGACGCCCGACTCGCGGAAGCCGCACGCGATGCCCCACTGCAGCAGCTCCTTCGCAGCGTCGAGATCGCGGCAGACGACGTGCATGATGAACGGCTCGTGCTTGAAGATCAGCTATGCGACGGGGAGAGAAAGAGAGCAGCACAAGTAACAACGCAGCGTTTAGGTGCAAAATTCGCAAATGACATCTACCAGTATGGACATACCATGTTACTGTTTGTTGACACTGCGTCTGGAGAGCGCAACGCATTCGACAGCTGCTCCATCGTGATGGTCGCGTGCTCCGCCAAGAGCCACTTGCCGCCTTTCGTGATCAGATTCACCGACTCCTCGCGCTCTTCGCTGGTGGCGGAGACGTCAGCACCACCAGCAGCCTCGCTACTACTGCTCACAGCGGCAGGCACGCCACAGAAAACTGCGATGCGTCCCGAGCACGAGCTGCTTGTCACCTACAACAATTCAATACGCACGAGTGAGTATCGACAATCAATCCATCAACAACAACACCAACAGCTACAATGAAACAGCCAAGCAATGCAAACGCAGACGCACGTAGTTCGGGTGGTCGTTGATGAGGCGGATGAGGTCGACGATGGGCTCGTCGATGCTTCCTTTCGGGCTCTTGTCCTCCGCCATGCGCAGCTTGCGCAGGCTCTCGCGCTTGAAATGCGCGAACATGGCCGCTCGTCTCGCTCGTCCTCCAATTGAATTGTGATTGTGCCTTCATGGCATAGCATGCTGCACCCCATCCAATGCGACGTGTGCGTATTACTACCCCCCTTCAAGGGAGTCACTAATACTGATGCTAAAGTACTCTGTGGTGTGTAAAATACCGCCACGTGGAGAAAAGAAGAAAAGAAAAAGCGAGGTGGTTCTGCGATGGCTAGACACAGCTTTCAAGATTAACAAAGCAACAAAAACACAATACAAATTGCATGTAAACCAAATGTTGACACTAAAAATCAATCAATTATGTGTTACAGACACTGTACACAGTTCTGTATATTCCATCTTTCCATTTTGTCGTTCTCTGACAGTCAGTTAAATACATTCCCCGACACAACAACAACAGAAAGAGCAGTGATTCGTCACAAGGGCAAACTCACAACCAAACTCACTCACTGGAGGTGACCCAAGTGAAGTCAGTCCAGAAGACGCGGAAGGAAGGAACTTAAGGAAAGCCAACGCGACCGTCCGCCCGTTCGATCCGTCTCTGCGCGTCCGCTCCGCAGAAGGCCCTATCACCACACAAGAGAAGAAGCGCGCGCGCCGCCGCGAGGAAGCGAGTCCGCCCGCCGCCATCACCTTCCAGCCACTAACAACAAGCAGCAGCGAAGCATGCAGAGCGCGACGTTCACGGTCGCGGCCCACGTGCTGGAGCAGGCGTACAAGGCGATCCGCACGACGCCGCCCGAGGCCAAGGACCTCGAGCAGTCGGCCAAGCTGCAGAAGTTCATGGACGAGCACTTCCCCACCGAGTGCGACGAGAACATCACGCGCCGCTCCATGATCCTCGCGGAGCTACGCTCGATCTTCCGCGAGTGGGTCAAGCAGGTAAAGCGACGTGGCATATGCGATAGAATGTATTTATGTGTGAGAGAATCGATTAGACGCTAATTTTGGATCTATGGACGTGCTGTCGAATGCAACGCGATTGTATACAGGTGTGCGTGCAGAAAGGTGTCCCTGAAGAGATCGCGGCGGATGCAGGTGGACAGATCCTCGTGTCGGGCTCCTACCGCCTGGGCGTGAACGAGCCTGGCGCGGATATCGATACGATCTGCGTCGCGCCGCGCCACATTTCGCGCGACGACTTCTTCTCGTCGCTCAAGGAGATCTTCCTCAAGCACCCGAAAGTGTCGAACCTCGTGTCCATCGAAGGCGCGATCGTGCCGATCATCACGTTTGACTACGAAGAGATCAACATCGATCTGCAGATCGCGATCCTGCCGCGCAACACGATCCCCGACAACCTCAACATCCTCGAAGACGCGGTGCTCATGGGCGTCGACACGGCGACCGAGAAGTCGCTCAACGGCCCGCGCGTGACGGAACTCATGATCAAGGTACGTCTGTTTGAAGGAACTCTATATATTGTGTTTGATTGAATGTATCTGAAGACTCACATCCACCCACTTGCTGCTGATATGTGTAGCTGACGCCAAACCGCGAGAGCTTCATCAGCGTGCTGCGTATTGTACGTCGCTGGGCGAAGCGTCGTGGCCTCTACTCGAACAAGATGGGGTACTTGGGTGGTGTCAACTGGTGTATCTTGGTCTGCTTCATCAACCAGCTGTACCCGACTGCCGCGCCATCGACGCTGCTGCTGCGCTTCTTCATGGTGCTGGCGAACTGGAAGTGGCCGCTGGCGATCCAGGTACGAACTGCACTGTAGAGTTGTTTGGGTATTGTGGAACATGGACACTGACTTGTGTTTGGATGTGTTTTTGACTGACTATGCAGCTCTGCAAGACGCACGACGCGAAGCTTGGCCTGGAGATCTGGAACGCCAACTCGGGCAACAACAGGTATTCTATCAGTATTGGATGTATTCGCCGGATTTGTGCGTGCTGTGTTGCTCATACCGTGTGTGAATGTGGTGGTTTGATTGTGACTGAACAGATACCAGGTGATGCCGATCCTGACGCCAGCGTACCCGTCCATGAACTCCTCCTTCAACGTGTCGACGCACACGCTTGCGGTGATGAAGGACGAGTTTAAGCGAGCGCTTGGCATAGTGCAAGATATTTTAAATAAAGGAGGCGTGGACTGGAGTCCGCTTTTTGAACCCTCGGATTTTTTTGCAGTGCATCAACACTACCTCGCGGTGGATGTGTACGCGGAATCCGAAGACGAAGAGCAAGCGTGGTGTGGCTTCTGCGAGTCGCGCATCCGCAAGTTGGTCGAGAGCCTCGCGTACATCCCGCAGCTGTGCCGCATCCGGACGTTCACGAAGAAGTACCCGCTGAGCTTCGTGGAGACCCAAGCTTCGAGCAGCAACAACGGCGCTGCTACCCAAGACGGGCAAGATCAAGCTGCAGCCAAGCCGACCAAGTTTGGTGTGTGCTTCTTTGTCGGCTTCGATATCGATCGTCGCCAACTGCGCGGTCGCGAAGTGAGCATCGACAACTCGGTCGACTACTTCAAGCACAACGACCTCTACCGCTGGAACAAGCGCACGCCGACGATGGACGTGAAGATCACGCCGGTCGTGTGGAAGAACCTGCCCGAGTGCGTGTTTGAAGACATGGGCGGTCGCCAAGTGGCTCGCAACGCTCGCCGCGAGTTCATGAAGAAGAAGAAAGAGGAAGAGAAAGCGGCTGAAGACGCTGCGAGTGGCGCAGTCGCGACTGGCACCTCGTCTGGTGAAGATGTGTCTGCAAAGGACACCCAGTCGCAAGACACGGACGGCACTTGTGAGGAAGACAACGCGAGCGCCACGGAAGACTCGAGTCCAGCGGATGATCTCAAGAAATCTACTGCCACCGCCAGAACCGTGAATGACGAGAAAGCAGGCAATGATGTTGCTGCACCTCCGGGAAGCCAGAGTCCAAATCCAGCGGCAGATGGAAGCGAGTCGTCATCTACTTCTTCTTCGACGATGACAGTGCCACAGATCGAGAAATCAGATTTGTCGACCCCCGTGAAGGCGAAGAAAGAGAACGTGACGGTGGTTGGTGCGTCGCCCCAGTTCCTGATCCCAGGTAAGCGCGAGCGCGATGGCACGTCGTCTGTGACTGGAACTCCGATTGGCAAGAAGACGTTGGTGATGAACGGCTCTGCACCTGGAACGCCATCGACGACGCCGCTGAAGGCCGCGCAAGACAAGCAACCGCCACCACAGCAACAACAGCAGCCGGTGCCTGCTACCCAGAGGGCAGTGGTCCCACCCGCGCCTGCTCCGGCCCCCATCTCCTCTCCGCGCAAGAGACGTAAAATGAAAATCACATTTGCAAAACTGAACTGAGCTGGCTTCTCTCTCTCTCTCGAAGGCTTCCAAAAGAAAAGAAAAAGATGAAAAGCACGAAGCACGAAGAAAAAAAAGATGATGCACATGCAAAAGAAAAAAAAAAGCAAAGAGCATGCAAAAGAGAGAAAGGAGAGAGCACAAACCAATAGCAAATGATAGGACGAGCAGTAGTGAGGGGAACTGGTACCTCTAGAGGGGACAACACACACACACACACAAAAGAAAATATTTAGTAGCGAGGCTCCACAAGAGAGCTCCAAAGGCTCCATCAGGAAGGCGATGCAAACACACAAAGAAAAGAAAAGATCGAGCCCATACTCTGGGAGACATCATCGAAAGGAGCATCCGAGTCCCATTTGCATATTCCATGGCGGCGCAAACCACACAAACAGATCCACAGCCTCACAGACAAAAAAGAAATTTCATCGACGACAAAGCAACGTAGATTCAAGTACACAAACCAAACAGAGTTCACAAGTAGTCAAGGTACCTTTTTCAGAGTCTCTTCTTCGTCTTAAATGCCAAATAAAAAGAACGACACCAGTTGCAACCAGAACGTCTTCTCGTCTTGCGTCACGCTGTTCTCGTCTTCCTGTCGCTGCTGCTGCGTCAACAGGAACTCGTCGAGCTTGAAGAGTTGCTGGTGGTGTTGGTCTACTGATGTTGCCACGTGCTGCTGGAAAACGGTTTTCCACATCTCGGGGGACTTCGCCATCCTGGTCGTTGGTGCTGCGAAGTAGTTCACCAGAGCGTTCATCACGAATTGCGATTCCTCCACTTCCGCACCATCCTGCTTTCCCTCGTCACCATCACCTCCCAGTTTTGTCGGGAAGACCTGGACTTGCACCTCTGAAAAAGTTGATATCGGAATGGCGCACTTTTCCCACAGAGTCTTGAGCGCTTCTTCGGTCTGGTGTTTGAGCCAGACAACAAAGTCGTCCTTGGCAGACTGGCTGCGATCACCACCAAACGACGGATTTGACTCGAGACGAGTGTGTCCTATTCTTCTTGGTCCCCCTTCACAATAGTCGATGTACAGCTTCAGGTTGCGCAGTCCTGGTAATGACGACGGCTGGAAAGGGAGATGCTGCAATCGGAAAAGCGCATGCAACGAATTCAGGTAGATAGGCAGGAAACTCGACACCTCTTCTCGCACATGGTGCGCCACAAGTTGCTGACAGTGCGTTCGCCACCACTTTGCAAACGAACTGTTGGCAATGACACCAATATCACCATCCTCTTGCGAACTTTGCCTCCGATGATCAGACCACTTGCGAAGCAAAAAATACGACTCGAAAGCCGCCACAAGCTGGTCGTCTTTGTCATTCGCGTGCCGGTCACTTGGAGCACTATTCATCAACGCGCTCAGCTCATTCGAAGTTCCCGAAAGCCCCTCTGCGCGCTCGCTGTTTTGCTTGGTTCGCTTGAGTAAAATCATGTTCCTGCTACGAAGTAGCTCGAGTCGGAGCGCGTTCGCTGTCACAGCAGGTTGCTGCTTCACTGCACTCTTTTCGGACTTTTGTTTCTTTTTCGAGGACATGAGGATTTCCACAGGGTAATACTCGTTGCTTGAGATCAGAATGCGCTTGATGGAGCTCAGATCTGGAAGCAAGCAGGGCGACTGCAGCGTTTGCCACTTGCTGGTCTCCTTCGCTTCACTTGTTCTCAGCCCAAGCCAACGAAGCTCCAGACGCACTGGTACAGAGCAGTTCGCCCCGGAATTTACATCGATCGTCTCCAAGAGTCTTGACGTGTCGACTGCAAGTACGTACAAGTGGCGGAATGCCTGCAGGTGGTACTTGTTGTCCGCAGTGTTCATTGGATACATCGGGAACAGCGAGATCACCAGCGCCGCGATTGCTTCTTTCGATCGAGACACTGTGGCTCGACCGCCGCCGATGAAGAGCAGCCCGATCGCAGTGCTCAGCGCCATGTGGTTGCCGTAGGTCAGTTCCGAGTCCACGCGCTGCCTCAAGTTGATGGACCGCAAAAGCGTCAACGTCTCAATGTTTCCCGTGCCAGCATCAACCAAAGCAAGCGCCTGGGCACACACAGCTAGACACCGTTCGATTGTGACACGCTCCGTCGCGGCAGCGATAACGTTGCCACGTCCAGCTATGATCCCTGAAGCCGCCTTGGATCGCATATCTCGGAAATGAACGAGGTATTTCCTCAGCGTCTTGCGAGCGCGGTCGTCCCCAGTGCCAGCAAAACGGAAGCCGATACTGAAGCACGCACCAGCGATCACATTCGCGTACGCTTCGCAAATCGACTGGGCATCAGAGTGTACAGAGGACGAAGCAGACATTTCCTGATCTCTGTCGACTGCTTGGGAGTCGCTCTGCAGAGCTTTGTACGCGTTCGTGAGCTGCGTCGGAACCTGCGTGTCTTCAACCCACTCGGAGGTGGGGACGATCGAGCCCCACATAACCAAGTTCTTCGCCAACGTGCGCACCAGCAGAATGTCCGGGCGTACGTAATCCAACAAGATCAGCGTATCTGGAACCGCCAGCTGGGCTGCGATCGACTTGTTCTCTGTTTGCATGTACATGAATGCTAGCGCCAGCGCACTTCCGCATGCTGTGACACCGATGTTGACATGCTCGCCTCTCAAGCCGCGATCTTGAGGGCTCTTTGACTCTCGACCGGAACCAGAGCTGCCGTTAGAGCCGCCACTACCACCACCGTCGGCTCCAGATAGATTGCTGCTCGTGCCAAAAGTGTTCCATTTGCGTCCACGGTAAAGGCATCCGCCAGCTGCATTCGCATCGCCAAACTGCTGCGCACCACCGACAATGTACTTGTACAGTTTCTCTTCGAGCTTCATGTCTGCGAGTCCAGGGTCGCCACTCTTTGCCTGTCCGCGTCCAAGCACAACCAGACCAAGCGCCAATCCAGCCGCTAGCGCGTACCCTTCAAGTTGATCGAATGAGGCAGTGGACAGTCCCGAGTTGCTGTTGCTGCTGACAAACTGAGCTGATGATGGGGATCGAGCGATCTCAGTGAGAAGCAGCTCCGTCATGAGCCGATGCCCTGTTGCTTGATAGAGAATACCAAGTCCCAGTAAAGCTGCTGTTTGCGTCGACGCTGGCACGGAAAACTCAGCAAACGGCGGTGGAAGTAGCGAAGGGATATGCAGACAGAGCATCTTGGACACCGATCGCTCCAGTGTCAGTTCGAGCCCCGAACCGACAAGAGGTGCTTTCGATGTTGGCCCTGAGAGAAACCCATCGTCTTCAAGCGATACATCTGCAATCCCAGGATCTCCGCTTGATTCCGGAGATGATGTGCCTGGAGAGGAGCCAACTGAACTGCGGCTCAAGCCACTCTTCTTAAACTCTTCAGATTGGGTTTTCCGACGATGCCTGCAGTGAGCCGCTGTTGTCGCCATTCCCAGAAGGATCGCGACTGTGACGAACTCGTTGGATAGCGATAAATAGTTGTACACGTCAGCCATGGAGAGACATTTCAAGTGCCCTCGCAGCCCAAGCCCGAGCAGGAGACCAGCGTGGGCGGCATAGGCTTCCTCCAGACTTCGCTTGGTCGCCTCAGGCGACGGCGCTTGAGCGTAGTTTCTTCCCGCAGTACGCGCTTGATGCTCTGCCACAGATGGACGATGGTACTTGATCCAGTAGCGATTCACGACATTCGACAAATCCCGTGCTGGAAGCCGGAGACCTGCGGCGCATCCGTTGTGGAACTGCGGCCAAAAGGTCAGCTCTTTCGCGTACCCAGACACGTCCAGCTGCACAATCGCATTTGTAGGTGGCGTTCGACCGGCAAGCGGCAGCTCAGGAACGCGTAGCTGCCACGCATGATTCTGCGCCATGTTCATGTCAAAGCTTCCCAGCGTGACCATTCCTCTCGCGACAGGTAGCGACATGGAGCGCTTGCAGAGCAACAAGAGGCGAGCTTGCTGCTGCAGCACATAATCCTGGTCAGATGTGTCCGAAGTCTTCTCTAATTTCAGGCACAGCGGGCGATTCGATCGGATCAGCCGTGCTACTTCCTTCATTCGCTGGTCAGATGGGAACAGCGGTTGGCTGCGCTGTATGATCTCCTCAAGCCCGTCACTCACTTCATGGGGCTGCTGGCTTTCATTTCGCTGGTATAACTCTGCTGATTCTTTCATCGCGTGGTTTCCGTGCTGACCATGCGCGTGCTCAGAAGACTGGGAGTTGCTGACACGACTGGAAATCACTCCAGCGAGATCTTCTCGGCCGATGAAGTGGCAGATATCTTCTGTGATGAACGGCGGTGGCGCGTGTCTGAATTTACTGATCGCCTCGACAATTGGAAATTGGATCCCAAACGGTAAATCCTGGAGGGGTAGTCGTACTCCGAATGGATTCTGGGTCAGGAAAGCCATCAGCGCTGTCCCGTTTTCTCTCTCCAAGTGGTCTTGCTCTTTGGCTTCTTCATTCGACGATGCACCTGGCGCTTGAGTTGGAGTCAGAAGCTCGTAAATATGGCTGACCGCGATGGTGCGCCAGAGTGGTGTGCTCAATCCTGGCTCGCGACTTTCAACGACTTCGCTCAGGGTAATCCCGCTTGAAAGCGTTGGAAATGTCGCTTCTGCTGAACCCGAGCGACTGGAACTTCGGATTTTCATGTGGATCCATCCAACGATATCTGGTACAGCAACGTTTTCCCATCCTGGAAACAGAGTCGATTTGCTTGCAGTTGCTGATAATGCTGATGCAGCGATAGATCTTGGAGCGTTGCCAGTTTCGTGCCGATAGTAGGCACTGTACGCTTCAAGACCAAGCAACTCTGACACTTCCAGCAGCAAATCCGCCAGTTGCTGGCGAAACTGAGACGAAGTCACCGAGAGCTTGAGGTCTTCATACAGCAAGTGCAGCCCTGCAAATATCTCCACCGCGTGAGATTGCAGCGCTGAAGACTTGCGTGCTGTACATGCTGCCTGTGAGTTGGAAGGCGTTGGCGCCTTCTGAGTCGCTTGTACCGAAGAAGTGTCCATTTGCATGAACAGCATTGCATTTTCAGCTTGGTATGCCTGGTGAAAACTCGATCGGAGCAGTTTATCGAATGCTGTTTCGGTTTTCGCGTGCAAAGCCACCACTTCCATTTCGCTTCCCGTTCCGCGAGATTCGCGTGATTGACTCTCTTTATCAAGAAGAGCTGTGATAATATCGCAGAAGACCTCCCATTCATTCGCGTTTGTGTTGTTGCTGTCATTCTTGGTATCGACAGCGGACTCAGAGGCTTGATCGGTCTTCGTTTCAAGTTGCTGGTGCTGGGCAACGACATCTGCTTTCAAGCCGAGGAAGACGGTTGCAGGAAGCACATTCTGGAGGACGGTGAATGCTCTCTCCAAAAGCGGCGAGAAACCAACATGAAGTGGATGCTCACAACGATTGACTAAATCCGGAGACTCCGCCAGCTCGTGCCCGCAAACTTCGAAGCACGAAGCATCATTGGTCATCCTGACTTCGGTCGTTGATGGCCAAGTGCTTTTCGAGCTCGAGTTGTCTGCGCTTGGTGGCAAAAGCTCACAAATTTGATACTCTCCTCGATTCAATAGCAGCTTTCTGTCGTCTTGGAGAATGACAATGTCCGTGGAGACATCACCTGGAAAACCATAGTTCTTCGAATCTGTCAAAATCGGCAACGCGTCACGACATCGAATAGTCTTCAAACTATCGGCGTGCTCTGGGGCATCTTCCACATTGTTGCTGGTTGGCTGGCTTGAAAAATCATCAACTCGTTTCAGGATCAAAACACCACTCTGCTTGTCCATCATGCACAAAAGCGGCGCGAGATCCAAATCGGATGCGAGAAACGCAGCCTTTGAAGAAGGATCGTATGACGAAGACGGCGACATCAGGCTCACACTCGGTGCGTGCTTCATGACCGGGGACGTCCACACTGGCACCGCCATCCAATCAGGCACAATCGCGACTTTGTCGTCTTCGTCGCGGTCGCTCTCTCGCTCTCGATGCTTTTGCCAGGTCGCCGAGTCTACCACTTTCACAGGCGTGACGCGTTGCGAGCGAGCCACTGGGAATAATCGGAGTTCATAGACGCAAAATCGTCGATCTTGAGTGTGGAAGCAAACGAGGAGCGCTTTTGCCGCACTGAACGCCACGATCTCAAGCGCAGGATCGCACAGGAATATCGATGGTGGCGTTGACACACGACTCTGAGTCAAACGCGCTGCACTTGGCAGCTTTGAAGCTTCTTCGTCAGGGGAAAGCGCGACGGGCTTCACCTCGTCCAGCGGATGCGCTAGCGTGAAAAAACGCGGTCGCGAAGCGAGCTCCTTGTCGATGTACAGCGACGAGTTGTTCGGCGTGTCGTTGCTCTTTTGTGAGAGTTGCGATGATGATGATGACGATGATGGTTGCACGGCTGGACTTCTCTGCATCAGCAGTCCAGACTCCATTGCGAAAAGGCGGTTCGCCTGAAAGGGCAACGCGGCTTCGTAGACTTCTCCGCTTGGCGTGTAGATGTTGACGCAGTCGGAGCGCACCAACACGCACAAATGCGGCTCTGGGTGCAGCTCCAGCCCCTTACCACGCACCCGTTTCTTAATTCGCGCTTTGTGAGTTGACGAGTCTGCGCCATGCGCATGTAGTGGGGCTGCAGGTAGTCCAACGTCATCCGATACTGTTCGCGGCGAAGCAGCCTCGAAATGCGTCATCACGGCATCGAGCACGCGCTCTGGGAACACGAAGCTACGCTCGATGATGTGCGTCCCGCGATGCAGAAACGCGACACAGTTGTTCACGACGCGCACGACGTACGGCGTGTCGCTGTACTCCTTCTCCATAAAGAAGAGCTTGTTGACTGCCAGTGTGGAGGTCGCGGTTTTCGCAGCAGTAGTGGCGTTGAAGCTGTTGAGTCCTCCTGAAGACGATGCCCGCAGCGCATTGCCCGCATGACCAACGGGGTTTGACGCTTCAAGCTTCTGTAAGAACGGGTCGCTCGCATCCATTCTGCGGACCCCCGTCCAGCGCACACGCACGCGCGGCAGCGGCTCGTCCGGTCTTGCAGTTGCCATTTTGGCTCGGATCTGCTTTGTGCGACCTGCACTGGTGCGACTGCAACCAGTTGGCGGAGTACCGCAAGCGACCTTATTAAAGAACCCTTTCCAAAATGATGCATCACAATTGAGTTAATCTTGGATCAGAAGAAGTGAGTCAAAGAAGCAAGCACGAAGGATGATGCTGTCGCGGGTGGTAACGGGCAGAGGCGACGAGAAAGCGACTAAAGCCCCGACTGCGGCGTCCGCCATCACCGACCTATGCGACGTCTATGCGCAGAGCGACATTGAGGACAAGTGGAAGGAGCTGCTCCAGGTCTACGATGTGCGTTCTTGTGGCTGCAAACCAACTCTTCTTCATGGTCTCTCTGTATGTGCATGGATGCAGCTCTAATGTCTTATTGTCGTAAACTTGCCCTGTAGCAACGGCGCAATGACGACAGCTTGAGAGAGATCCTGGCGCTGAGCGCGCCGACCAAGCGCGTGAACGACCTGAACGGCTGGCACTTGGAGCGCATGGCGGTGGGCGAGTTCGGCGACAGCAAAGGCTCGAACGCGAACGACGTCGCGATGATCAAGCGCGAGACGCGGCAGATGAAGCAGATCGTGAGCAAAGTGCTGGCGAACGGCCGCAGCTTCCAGGCGCGGAGGGATGCGCTCGTGGACGCGATGGCCGAGCAGCGCGACGCGCTCACGAAGGAACTGGACGCGGCGAAAGAGTTTCTGGGCCAGATCCACCTCTCGGGGGTCACGTCGGACCCTGTCGCGATTGGACTGAGCGCTCCCGCGCCAGTTGAGCAGCGCCTGTTAGCGACAGTGAAGGCGCCAGAGGTGTCTGCGAGCGTCGATCTGAGTGCGGCGCCGTCTATTTAGTTTTGTGGGGATTTGAAATCAAATCATGTATGGTCTAATGCATGAAAATGGCAACCGTGAGGGCGTAACACAAACTCGAGCTCTCTGTCTTTTTTGTCTTCTTTTTTCATTTCTTCTGGTTATCCCTGTGCCGAAAGCTTACGCTCTCTTGTCAACAGCTTTGCGTCCGTCTCTTTGTCAGGTAAAGTGTCCCCTTCTCCTCTATTTGCTGAGCGCAGAAACCAATTTTACTCGGTGTGCAGGCGCTCCTCCAGGTACTTGACCGCGTCTTTTGTGATGACGAGCAGGTCCTTCTGCAGGATCGAGTAGACGTTGATCTTGTGCTGCGGGAGGGTGTCGACGTACGGGATGTTGCGCGTCGAGAGCAGGAAGTTGGTGGCAACCTCTTCGCTGTCGATGAAGAGCGCGTGGTCCCAGCCGCGCGACTCCAAGAACTGCTTCATGTCCTTGGTCTTGGAGCTCTGTGGGATTTGGCAGCACGAGGTAGCAGAAGTATATGAGCACTCTGCCATTTGAGATCATAATGTTATAGAATTGGTATAACATGGCAACGCACCTCAACGTCCAGCGAGTCGACGATCGCGAGCTTGCCTTCGCGGAGCTTGGTGGAGAGAGCGACACGGAGACCCATGGCGCGCACCTTCTTCGGCAGCGAGTACGAGAAGTCGCGGAGCTTTGGGCCGTGGACACGGTAACCACCACGCCACTGCGGCGCACGGATGTCACCGACACGGGCGCGGCCCGAGCCTTTTTGCTTCCACGGCTTTCTCGTCGAGCCGCTCACTTCCGTGCGGGTCTTGGTCTTGTTCGTACCGGCGCGACGGCACGCCAGCTGCCATCGCACGACACGCTGCAAGATGTCGACGCGGGTCGGCGCGCCGAACACGTTTCCGCTGAGCGTCACTGGCTCGAGTTCGTCCTCGGACTTCAAGCTCAGCAAGTTGATCTGCACGTCGCCCTTTTCAGTGAACGTCACTGTTGTTGTCACAAGGCACAACAAGATATGGATTAGATACAAGAGATGAGCGAATAAGCACCATGGGTAGCAGAAACACTAGAGAATGCATGGCAATAGCCGATACCGCTGCATATATAGCAATGATGAAAGAAACATAGCGCGCGCGTACCTTTCTGCGCGGTCGGGATCACGCGAGGAGCGCGCATTGGCTTCTCGTCCGCGAACACGATGTTCGCTGGGATCTCCACGGCCGGAGCCGCCTGGGAGCTCATGGCGCGCGCGAGGAGCGCGGAGCGGGGCGCGGCGCCCACGCTCATGGCGGCGACGCCGCTGATGAGGCGGTTCAGCGCGAACGACATGTCTGCAGCAGCACGATGATCTCTCCTTCCTTCTTCGCTGTGGGCTTCCTGTTCCTGTCAATTGCTCCAGCGGACTAAGCCAGCAGCAGCCACTCGCGCAGAGCAGGCTTTCACCCAATTACCCGAGCCACTCGCGCAAAAAGCAGGCTTTCACCCAATTTATCCAATGACCCGACAGTCTGTGCTGTTGACCTCTGCGATTCAAAATTGAATTGTACTGGATTGCGAGGGTCCTTTCACTCACCAACATGTCCGTTTAATGACCAAAAATGCGCATCTGTCCCTCACATTCTAATGCTTGCAGCAAACAAGCGAGCCAAACATTAGAAATTGAAACCCAAACCAATTGCCCTATCCCTACAAATTGAATTGCTATTGTTTTGTATCGGAACCGCACCTGTATTAACTGTATCGGGAAAAAATGTGTCCAAAAAGAATCCCATTGCGAATCGCGAAGTGGCGAAAGAAAGCGCGAGTAGCTCCGCACTTTCCTGCGTCTGCGTCTGCCTCAAAGGAGGAAGCGAGCGAGTGAGAGACCAGCAGCAGGTGCACGCGCGGACTTCAGCAGAGAGAGATGGCGCGCCGGATTTCGCTGATGCCCAAGTCGGCGGACTCGAGCAGCCTCGGCGCGATCTGCACGCTCATCGAGCGAGGGAACCTGGACCGCAAGTCCAAGCTGGAGAGCGTCGGCCGCATTTGCCATGTACGTGCTTGCTTTTGGCGGTCAGCTTGCTGGTAGCCCATCGGCCTCTCTGTGTAGGGACGTCAGTTGCTGATGACACTGGTGTCCTCAAACAAGTGGGCTGGCTATGAGCGGACTCACTTGGTCCAACATGAAGAAACATGCTCGCTGCTGCAATGTAATGGTGATGATGGAGTGTGTGTGTGTATGTATTAACACTATTTGCTTGTATCTTGTAGGAGCTGAAAACAGACCCGCTGCTGCTGGACAGCTTCCCGATCGACCGGTTGATGAAGTGCATGCGACGCCTGGTGTGCGACTCAGACACGTCGACGCGGTTGGGGGCGCTTCGCGTCCTGCGCTACACGATCTGCAGCAACGAAAGTGTGAAGATCCTCATCGATCTGGTATGTGGATAACGACACTTACGGATGCTAGTGCTTTCATTGTTGATATGGCATCTCACGTATTGTATGTGTCATTCATTGTCCACCACAGTGTCTTCCGATTTTCATTGTCCGCGCAATGGAGAGAGAGCAAAAGCTCCTGGCAGAACGCGTGCAAGCGCTGAAGGTCATCCGTCGTATTATGGAGATCGACGCGGCGCAAATGCCGCCGAGTCTCGTGGCGTCGATCGTTGCGATCGCTGGCCACAAGGACGACAACTTGCGACGGATCTGCCTGGAGACGCTTCGCGAATTGGCGCTCGCGAATATCGCGATTGTCGCGGAATGCAATGGCATCAAAGTGATCGTCGACTCGATTCTGGAGTCGTCGTTCCAGGACTTGGCCGACTCGCTCATCTTGACGCTGCTCATGCTGCTGAACGAGCCGTCGACGCGCCAGTTCATCGACCCGTTCATCGACACGCAGATCCTGCTCGCGCCATTCACAGACACAGATTTACCAGCAGGCAACGAGCGACGGCAGCGGTGGATGGCGAGTCGAAACGCGATTGTGACGATGATGCGCTCGTGGACGGTAAGCAACAGAGCTGTTCGATAATTAGCAGGCAATGAATCGGGTTGGCACTCATTTCTTATCGTACTTGACTTTTGTCCTGCTAGGGTATTGTTGTGCTGACGTCCAACCCGCAAGGTCTCCAGTCGCTGATCCAGCTATTGGTGCGTCCCGTCGGTGAAGATGTCCAGAAAGCCGTGCTGTCCACGATTTGCGAGATTTTCTACAAGAAGACGTCGTTTGACAAGAGCGCGGCGGATGCTGCCGACGTGGTGTCGGCCACGATTCCTATCAGCGTGTCCTCGTCCGACGCGATCCCAGCACCGATGGGGTACAACCTGCTCGACAACTACACTGTGATCGTGCTGCTCGCGATGATCCACTGTGGACTGCTGGACGCGCTGATCACACTCGGTACGGGCACTGTGCGGTCGCTCGCGGAGCCAGCGATCGACTTGCTTTCCGACATTCTCCGCATGTCTTCGAGACTTCTTCCAGACCAGCACTGCGCGTCCTTGCTCGCACTTCCTCGACTCGTGTCGGCAACGTCGCTCGCGTCCATGACGACGCAAACGCTCGGAGACCAGGTGAAGAGCTTGCTCGAGCGCTTGCAGCGAGAGAAGTCGATCCGGGCAAGCGAGATGCTCGCGGAGCTTGCGAACGCGGTCGGTGCGAACTCGGGAAGCGTCGCGACACGGGGCGTGTCGCTTGTCTCCTATGGAGGGAGTGGCGTCAATGGTGTCCAGCTGGTGTCCGAGTTGCTGCGCGAGATCAATCGCCCGTCGACTCTATACTTGCAAATTGGTCGCGGTGCTGGAGGTAACAACCCGTCGTCCAACTTCTCTTCGACCACGATGAGGCGCCATGGACCGTATTCTGGAAAAGACAACCTGACCTCCCGCGAGCTGATGGTACAGGAGTTGAAGCACTCGATGGACGCGCAGATGGACGACGCGACGTTCAAAGACATGCTGCACAACCGCTCGAAGATCCTGACCGACAAGAACTTCACCAAGTGGAACTGGGACGTGATCTCGGAGATGCTCGAAGGACCGCTCACGAACCCTCAGCGGCTCTCGGAGGCGATGAAAACCAAGTTCTTCAAGCGTCTTTCCGGCTTCTTCCGAGGCGACACGGGCAACAAAGGGTACTTTTCGCTGCTGGACTGGATCCCCGACAATGTCCCGTTCCTCCGCCCTGCGTGCCAGATGTACACGCTGCTGCTGAACCATCCCGAGGGGCTTCTGTTCCTGAAAACCGATCGACGTGGGCAGTTGCTGACTGAAATCTCGTCTGCCTTGGAACTGGAAGCGCGTCCTGAAGCTGCGATCGTGGAGTCCCACATCGGTATCTTGAAGCAGCGTATGTTCTCGCCCGTGTTTTGCTCCACGAAAATGCTGCGCGAGTATTTCACTCTCTTGGGACTGATGAGTTCCAGCAAAGAAGGCTTGAAGATGATGGAGCAGTCGAATTTGTTCAACCGGTTGCATGTGATGGGCACGACCAAGGGTCACGACTTTTTGTGCAGGTTGATTCTCGCCAACCTGGACTACTCTGTGGACGGCAGCTCGCGCAAGCTGCTTCAGTCGTGGATGACGGAAGGCTCCAAGGCGCTTCGTCTGTACGCGACGTGTCTGCTTCGAGCGCTTTTGCGTTCCGAAGTGACGGATTTCGCGAAATGGGGCGTCGATGCGCTTGTGACGCAGCTGACCCAGGAAGAAGAAGTCGCGAAGGCTGCGCTGAGTGTGCTGGAGGAAGCGACTGAGACCGAGGAGTGTTTGCTTGCGATGGTGATCCGACGCCCGACGAAGCTCATTCAGATGAAGGACAAGCGCGCAGAGTCGCTCTTGCTCAAGTTCTTGTCGCTCCCAGAAGGACTTGCGTTCCTGCAAGGAACGGGCGATTGGATCCCGCGAACACTGGTTGCTTGGAGACGAGAGAAGTACGTGTCGTATGTCAATGCGGTTGAGAACTCGCTCTTCCGAGGCTTGCATCGAGATGTCTCGGGCAGAGAGCGAAGCACGGTGTCCAGCACGGGCAGCATGCGAAGAACGTGTTGGCCGACGCCCATCCCTGTGCAAGTGCCAATGAAGCGTGGCACTGTGAAGAATGGAAGCCAGCGATCGCTCTGGGGGCTCGATTGGCTGTACAAGATGCCGTGGAACATGGAAGTGAAGATTGTCGGACCTCCTGGCAGCGGACCGCCGTCGAACCTGACGGTGGAGACGTACATTGACGGTTCTCTGCGCGACGAAGAAGACAGCGCTCTGGACGAAGACGATCTGCGGATGAACTCGATTCGAGTGAAGGCGATCGTGGTCGACGCGCGCAACATGCCGCAGCCTGTGATTGTGAACTCGCAGCAAACACTGCAGGCGTGTCTCTTCTTGGGTACGCAGCCGGTGGATCGACGTGGGTTCACAAAGCCACCGCCAAAGAGCAACGGAGGGTTCGTGATGCCGCCTTCCGTCATCGGTACGGATGCGCAAACGAAAAGCCGCGCGCGCTCGACGTCTGCTACTGGCAACGATCGCTCGTCCGAGACGAATGCGGCCACGTACGGCTTTGCAGATCCATCGTATCCTGCGTCCGAGTCTGCGGCTGAGGAACACAAAGACTGGAGCACGTGCCAGCCCGACCAGCGCTCTTCGCAGTACTTGACCTTGCCAGAGTGCTCGATCTGTGCGCCAGGGGAGCGCGCGGTCTGGAATTTCCGCGTGGAAATGGACAGCAGTACGGGGAACGTGAAGCGCGTGATGCTCAAGTCTGTCGAGTTCACGTTGCAGCTGTTGCCGCTTCGCCCTCGCTCGGTGCCGCTGCCTCCTCACTTGTACGGCGAGCTTGGCAAGACGAGCGCTGGGTGCCAGATCCTGCACAACTCTGGTCACATCCCAGAGTTCATTGCGTGCCTGCGAGACAGTGCTAGTGTTCCCCTCGAGAAACGCGCCGCGCTCTGGGCACTCGGTCACATCGCGGCGACGTCGAGAGGGTACGATCTGATCCACCACTACGCGCACGACGTGCTCGATCTGATCGTGAAGCTCACGACGGACTCGCCGCTCGTGTCGATTCGAGGCACGTGCTTCTTCGTGCTCGGTCTCATCTCGCGCTCCACGTCGGGTCGTCGCAACCTGTCGCGTCTGGGCTGGGATGCAGCGAATGTCTCGCAGTCGTCGATCTCGGTGCCGCAGAACTGCAACTCGCTGTTTGTGTGGCCGCGACCAACGAACGCGGAGGTCGCGAACAAAGTCAGTCCTGTGACGCAGACCCCAACGTCACCGCTGCAGGCGTTGCTCGCAAAGGTGCCGCCTGAGTGGAAAGAGGTGCTGCGCTTGGTCGCGGACCTGAGTAACCACATCACGCAGAAAGAAGCGCACTCGTCGCTCAACAGGCTCCGGACGTCCAAGCCCGAGCTCTTTGAAGAGCCGATGCTGGCGCTCTACATCCACGCGCTGCTGGAGAGGTACAACTACCGACTCGCGCTGCGCCAGTTCGTGCTGAACGCGTTCGATCGCGCCGTGCTGTCGGACGAAGTGCTTGACTCGCTCCGCGATGGCTACAAGACGAAGACTGGCGTCCGCGTCCCGCACCCGCGCGAGCTGCTTCGCCGCAGGTCGTCGCCGTCGATCCCCGCGTTCACATCGTCGATCCAGAGCCTCAACTCTGCGATCCAGAACACTGGACGCATGTCGATGGCGAATGGCGCGAGCATGGGCGGTGGCGCCAATGGCGGAGGGTCCTTCATGCTGGCTCGCTCGTCGTCCAGCTCGGGACTGGGCGGTATCGCCGGTGGTGGTGACGGGCGTGCCACGTTCCGCATGAACAACCACGAGCCGATCGACCGCGCGGTGCTGCTCAAGCGCAACCGGAAACGCGTCGCACACTCGGAGAAAACGATCGTGGTCGGCGCGCCGGAGGCTGTCGTGTAAGTGGGAGAAAGCTGGAGCGTAGCTCAAGGAGAGTGAAGAAGATGGTGATGAAGCAAAGTGGTGGTGGTGGTGTCTGTATAAACACTGTTTTGGTGCGTGTGAATTGATGAGAAACGTGTAAATGACTCGAGCGTGCGTGTCAGGTGAGGTTTTGCTGTCGTTCATGTTGGTTCTTTTGTGATTTCTTCTTTATGCAAAATAGTGGTGTTTGTTGTCTAAAAGAGCTATTCGTCTCTATCAAGAGCTCTCCGTTCGTTCACTCGCTCGCTTACTTCCCAGCCATCCATTCTATCGATCGTGACCCTGGATGGACTGGACAGTAGTGTTGAGTTGGGTCAGAGGCTACTGCTTACTGGCTGCTGGCATCAGACGAGCTTCGGTGTGGGCTCTGCGATCGGTGTGGGGAGCCGCTCGACTTGCCCGAGTGGTGCGGCGCCTTGGATCTTCGCTGCATCGACGGTCGTCTGTTTTGTGTGGAGCTCTCTGACGAGTCGTTGCTTTCGCTGGAGCTAGAGCCGCCAGGCAGCAACGCCTTGAGCGACATCTTGCCCGAAAAGCCCTCCTGGATGCACTGGAACTCGAGCTCCTGGCCGACCGAGACCACGTCGTGGATGTTCTCCACGCGGGTGGCCGCCAGCTCCGTGATGTGCACGAAGCCGCGGTTCTTGGACGGCGCCGTGGACTCGAGGATCGCGCCGAAGTCCATCACTTCGGTCACGCGCATCGTGTACGCGCTGCCGCGCTTGAAGAACGCTTCACCGCGTTCGCCTCTCTCGCCTCGTTCTCCTCGTTCTCCCGCCTCCGCCGTCTGGGTCAGGATGCGCTGCTTGGCGTTCTCCGCGTCCTCCGGCGAGCCCACGACGCGGATCGAGCCGGCGCGGCGGTCGATGCTGACCGTGACTTGGAACGTGCGCTCCAGGTCGCGAATGTTGGAGCCGCCCGCGCCGATCACCGCGCCGATCGTGTTCGTTGGGATCGTGAACTCGAGGCCGACGTTGATCTCCCCCGTGGGCGAGTTCTTGAGCTCCTTGCGCGGCTCGGCGATCGTGGCGTTCATCTTGCGCAAGATGTTGGTGCGCGCTTTCTTGGCGTAGTGGATGCCCTTGCAGAGGATCTCGAGCGGGATGCCCGGCAGCTTGACGTCGAGCTGGATCGCCGTGATGCCTTCGTCCGTGCCGGCGATCTTGAAGTCCATGTCGCCGTAGTGGTCCTCCGTGCCGAGGATGTCCGTGATCAGGCGGTAGTTCTTGATCTCCTTCTTGCCGTCAAACGGATCGCCCTCGGTGATCAGACCGATCGAGATGCCGGCCACCGGCGCCTTGATCGGCACGCCCGCGTCCATGAGCGCGAGCGACACGCCGCAGACCGTCGCCATGGACGACGAGCCGTCCGAGCCCATGGTCTCCGACGTCATGCGCACCGTGTACGGGAAGTCGTCGATCGACGGGATCACCGGCACGAGCGCCTTCTCCGCGAGCGCGCCGTGGCCGATCATGCGGCGGTTCACGCCGCCCACGCGACCGGTCTCGTTCACGCAGTACGGAGGGAACTCGTAGTGCAGCATCGCGTGCTTGAGCGGGATGTCCTTGGTCGGGTCCATCAACGCCGAGCGCACCTTGAGGCCGCGGTCCAGCGGGCCGAGCGTCACCGAGCACAGCGCCTGCGTGTCGCCGCGCGTGAACACCGACGAGCCGTGCGCCATGGGCAGCACGTCCGTCTCGACCTTCAGCGGACGGATCGTGAACGCCGAGCGGCCGTCGTAGCGCGAGTTCTTGTCGCCCGAGAGGATCTGCTCACGCAGCGCGTACTGGAACACGTCGTGCGCCGCCGCCTGGAACTGGTTGTCGTCCATGTTGCGGCCGTGGAAGTGCTCGCGGAGCGTCGAGATGATCTTGCCGTACACGTGCTTCTCGCCTTCCTGGCGCTCGACCTTGGTGAGCTTGGGCGAGCTGAGCACCATGTTGGCCTCTTCGAGCCCGGCTTCCTTGGCCTTCTCCATCACTTCCGGGTCCACCACGAGACGCATGTACGTGCGCTTCTCCTTGCCAAACTGCTTCACGAGCTGCTTCTGGGTCTCGATGACGGGACCCACGGCGTCGTGCGCGAACTGGAGCGCCTCCGCCATGCGCTCCTCCGTGATCTCGTCGCCCGACGCCTCGATCATGAGCGTGCGCGTCTCGTTCGCAGCGTACAGGATGTCGAGTGTCGCGATGTCGCGCTGCTTCTGGGTCGGGTTCGCGACCAGCTGGCCGTCGATCTCCACCACGCGCACCGCGCCGACAGGTCCGTTCCACGGGATGTCGGACACCGCCAGCGCCGCCGACGTGCTGTTGATCGCCACGACCAGCGGGTCGTTGTCCGCGTCCAGCGACTGCACGGTCGCGATCACCTGGGTGTCGTCGTAGTAGTCGCGCGGGAAAAGCGGCCGGATCACGCGGTCCACCACGCGCGACTGCAGGATCTCTTCGTCCGTGCCGCTGAACTCGGTGCGCTTGGCGGTGTCCGGGATCAGACCCGTCGCGTAGTACTTGACGCGGTAGTCGACCATGAGCGGCAGGAAGTCGCGGCCGCGCTTGCCTCCGACCGAGCTGACCGCGGTCGTGAGCACCATGGTCTTGCCGCACGTCGCCATCACAGAGCCGTCGGCGAGGCGCGCGTACTTGCCCACCGAGAAGCTCGTTTCGTCCAAGGAGCCGACGATTTTCTCTGGCGCAACTGGAGCAGTAGCAGGCGCAGCGGCGTCAAACGCACTCTCGGTGACAGCGACAGCAGCAGGACTGCTTGTCGCTGGAGTTGCTGGCAGCGTGCTCTTCTTCTCCTCCACGACGGCCTCGTCCTTCTTTCCGAAGAGCAAGTCGCGCAGCCCGAAGAACGAGCGCGTCTGCTGCTGCGCAAAGTGCTGGTGCACATGGTACCGGCTCACGCTGCTGCTGGTAGTGGTGGTGGTGGTGACGCCATTGCCGTTGACGCGTTGCAGCAGGCAAGTGGTCTGCTGCTGCTGGTTCTGCTGCTGCAGACGCGCAGGGAATCGACGTCCGGCGCGCAGCATCGTGCGTGCGTCAAGTCGATCTTGGGAATGGAGATGATGGCCCGCTTAGGTTTCTGCTGGTGCTGCTGGTTTGGATGGCCACACAGAAACAGCTCAGGTACTGAACGCTCTTCAATAGAAGACTCCCTGCTATGTGTGAATATTAGCAGGCTTACAGTGCCATATTCGAGCAGTTTTTCTGGAAACAGTCATCTTTTTTCGTTCGCTTGGGAGTCTTCTAAACAGGTAGATCGCTGTACAACCTGGATACAGAGAGAGTCTTCTAAATGGATCCATGACTGTACAGCATGGGATGCCTCAAACGTCTTGAAACCAACCCTTCGGTCTTCTTTTCCCCCCTTCGAGACAGCACAACACTCGCTTTTAAAGCTCCAGGACGCCTCCAAGAGCTTCCCACCTCCAAGCCTCTCTCTCTCTCTCTCTCTCTCTACGTAACCAGCAAGCATGGGCACTCGTGTGTACGTCGGCGGACTGCCTCGTGACGCTACGTCGCGCGAGATCCAGGACGGCTTCTCCCGCTACGGCCACGTCTCCAACATCTGGGTCGCGCGCAACCCGCCAGGCTTCGCGTTCGTGGTGAGTGCCTCTTCTTCTTCCTCCTCTTCTTCTTCCATCCCGGTCGTCGGCTCAAGCGCACTGCTGCCGCCGCGTCGTCTGCGTCTTCCCGCGTCGTCGTCGCACAGCTAGTTGTGTGTTGTGTGTGTGGGCGTGTGGGCGTGTTCTTCATATTCCTCTCCGTGCGCATCGTCGTGATGGTGATGACGCCTTTCGCCTTCTTCTTCGACGGGCATGATGGCGGATCTTCTTCTCCTCCTCTTCTTCGCATCCACATCTTCTGTGTCGTCTACAACGGCCGTCTGCTACGAGTGGTGTGATGGCGACTCCAAGCCCGACACGGCGTTTTGTCGCCTCGCTATCTGTTTAGGTTGATGTCGTTCGGTCGGCATTGTCGTCTTCAGCAGGGCTTTCTTCGCATCTTGTAGATGTCGGCTCTTCGTGTGATCTTCGGACGGCGGTCGCCTACGGACCGGTCGCCTCATTCTCGGCATTCATACCGCTGTAGCAGCTTGGGTGGCTGCTGACGTCGGGAGTACTCTCTTCTGCTTCAGCTAACGGACGCCACCGCTGCTTCACGCGCCATCATGCTTCGTCGCCCACTTCGCCATCCCCCCACACCACAACCTGCGCGCCACGCCACGCCACCTCGCCTCGCACTAGATCTCCACGTGTGACTCCAACCAACCAACGCCCCCATCCTCTCTTCGTCTTCGTTCTCTGCTCGCCATTCTCTAGGATTTCGAAGACCCTCGTGACGCCGATGACGCCATTCGCTCGATGGACGGACGTGACTTCCTCGGTGGACGGTAAGCCCAATCTTGCTGTTATAGTGTGCTAACTGTATTGTAGCTTATGAATGTGAGTCTAACTCTTTGTATCCTCTCTTGTACTCGTAGCATTCGCGTGGAACTTGCTCGTGGCGGAAGCCGTCGTGATGACGGTGGCCGTGGCCGTGACGGCGGTCGCGATGGCGGACGTGACCGTGATGGTGGACGTGGCGGCCGTGGCGACCGTGGCTTCGAGCGCAATGGTGCGTGTGTGCATCAAGCACTCTGCTGACATTGAAGTAGTCGCGTTGCTTACTCACTGCTGTTTGTTTGTTTGGGATATGTATTGCAGGACGCAACCCTCCTCAGCGCACGGACTACCGTGTGCGCGTGTCGGACCTCCCACGTGGAACCGACTGGCGCAACATCAAGGACTTCCTCCGCACGGGCGGCGAAGTGACCTACTGCAACATTGAGACCGACGGCACTGCGTGAGTTATTGCTTTTCACAGTTTGCCAACAAAATGATTCTTCATGATACGGGGTTTGTCTAATGCGCCTCTCCCTGTTACGTCTGATGAAACAGGATCGCTGAGTTCCAGTCCAAGGACGACATGGACAACGCCATCAAGAAGCTGGACGACACGGAGTTCCGCGGCAACTACGTGCGCATCACGGCGGAAAGCGTGGACTCGGGCGACAGACGCTCGCGCTCCCGTTCGCCAGCTCGTGGTCGTTCGCCTCGCCGCTCGCGCTCGCGCTCCCCGGCGCAGCGCAAGGACTCTCCACGTCGCTCCCGCTCGCGATCGGCGTCCCCAGCCGCCGCGCACTCGCCTCCTCCACGCAAGAACTCTGTCTAAGTGTCTGAAAGAAGGGAAGGAAGCAGTTGCGAGAACTAATTTGCACCGACTGACCGTCCGTCCTCCGCGCGCGCGTTTCTTCTGGCTGTGTATCGACGAAGTACCGACCAAGAAGAGTGTGTGGAAACGAACAACACGATATTTTGCTTTGCTTTTGACGTTACAACGACTTGTCTTTCTTGCCAACTTTGCAAGTGTGGTGGTGTTTGCGAATGCTGCGTATCAATCTTCACCCCCCACACACACACACATCTTTCTGTCATGCAATAGGATCCAAACAATGCAAGTCTACTCCATGCAGGCGGTGCTGAAAACTGCCGAAGACTTCTTCGGTTGACACGCCACACGGAATTCGCATTCCAACAATCTCTTTTTCATGCAGTGGCTTGGACCGGTTCTCTTGCCAGCAGATCAGACTGTCTCCCTTGCTACGAGAATGGTTGAACTTTGAGAACTCTCTCACACGCAGCAGACCCTGCATGCTTGAGGACAGACAAGCTGCCTTAATTTGGTGGGGCTCTGATTTCTCGTTATGGGGGTCAACAAAATGCATCGAGAGATGGCTACAAAAGTGTGGCAGCACATGCCGTCTATCCCAACCAGCGGATGCATTTCCAACCAGCAACAGCAACCAAGCAAATTTACACCAAGCACAAGCAAAAACAACACTGAAACAACGGAAGAGAAATAGGAAGCAACCAAAGCGGATTCTTTCGACTTGATAAAAATCTGCAACGGCTTGGCATTCGAGGACCTCCGAGCGGAACGAAAGAGCCGCTTGGACCGGAAGCCTTTTCACACGAGCGCCTGCCTAAAGCTGACTACCAGAGTCGAAAGAAGCGTAGAAGACCGGTCTGAATATGCCACAACAGAGTCGAACTTCTTAAATGTCCTTGCGCTGAAGTCCTGTGGGTTTGGAAAAACAGAGAGAGAGAGAGAGAGAGAGAGAGAGACGGCATATCGTTAGCATACTGGGCAATCAAGATGACTAAGACTGGCCGAGTTGAATGATGGTAACGCGGACGTACCAGGTGGAAGGGACTGAGTAAGCTTGTCGGCCTTCTCGGTGTCGGTCACCACCAAGGTGTACAAGTACTTGGAGCAGCGAATTTTGAACTTGACGACCTTGTCGGACTTCTTAATCTTCACCGAGCGAGCATCTTTTCGGCGAGCCTTCTGGAGGAAGTCGCGAATGTCAGTGATTTGCTTAGGCTGCGCACACAAGAAAAGAAACAAAACAAAAAGCGTTAATAACTCTGGCTTAGCTCGCTTGTTTGCCTCGACGCGTGGCCTCCGTGCTGTGTCCATGCGCCACCACTCCATCGCGCTTGTTGCTATGGCGCTGCTAACACATCCCGGACCCTGTCTATCTGACTGCAATCACCGAAAACCACCGAGAGAGATCAAGCTGAACGGTTGCCTGTGTGCTGGGTGGTAGCGTTCTTGGCCGGAACTGGATTTGTACTCGAACAGAGCTGCTCGAAGTCAACCACAGTTGTGCGAGCTGGATCTGTGTCGCCCCTTGCAGGATCTGTTCTGTTGCTCAGCTGCTGTCGTTCTCTACTGCAGTTGCTGTCGGCTGACTGTGAGTCATTGGGTCACTGCACTGCACCTCGCTGGAGCAGATTGTTATGCGCTCGATCTCGACTGACAGGCAGCACTCGATGGTTCGCTCACTCGCTTTTTCTCGTTCCGTAGTAATCAGAGCAGCAGGCAGACAGGAACCCGGTGGATGTGTTCGACAGCATGCGCATATTGACGCTCATACAAGATACAAGAGCGCCTGCTCTGGCTGGTGGGATGCACGCACAGACACAGCGGAGGCTGCCATTTAAAAGAGAAAAAGCCTGCGTACCATTTTGCGCGTTGGTCTTCTAAACTTAACTAACTCGGGGTCGAGCTGTTGGGGCGAATAAAAGGCTCGCTTGGCTTGACTGGTGGGCAAACAAGCGGAGCGCGATACAAAACGCCTGTCACGCGCGCAGGCTTGAGCTTTTGGTTGGTTCACAATCCGCATCCCTGCTCGCCAGGTCTTTTTTTTACAGGGCCAGAGTTTTTACAAATGCCAGCCCGTAATTACGTCAGCTAAGTTGGTAAGCGCTTTCATTCGGGACTTCGTTAGCAACGGACAGCTCTCAGAAAATTGCTAAACGCATCACCCTTTCTCTCCTTGAGAGAGTTGAGCATTTATATTTGCCACCCTCGTCACTACAATTCGTCGGGTCATCACTGTAAAGACGCTTTTTCTAGCATCGCTCAAGGCATTATCTATTGGAAATCTGTTCGTAATTCTCTACAAAGCCGCCGTTATTCAGTTGCATCAGCTTTGTGACTTTGTTCTGATGGGAACAATGGCGGGCTGAAAGCGCATTTTGCCCTCGTATCGTCGCCGACGCATTGAGCGTGAGGGACGAAGTGAGCGGCTCGACGAAGGACTTCCGCGCGACGTATCCATTCGAGCAGCAGAGCGCGCACTCTCTTTGCCTGCTTGTCTCTCTGTGCGTCCCTCTGTAACTCTCTGAGTGTCTGCGCGCCTGTGTGCGGTCAGTATATTCAGGGGCGGAAAGAGATGGCGTCACTGGCGGGCGTGAAAAGCCAGGAGTGCCACATCTGCCTCGAAGAGCTCCGGCAGGACCTCGTCGCGTGCCCCTGCGGCCACGTGTTCCACCACGCGTGCATCCTGCAGGCGCTGCAGGTGAACACGCAGTGCCCGATCTGTCGGCGGTTCGCGGCAGAGTCGCATCTCATCAATCTCTATTTCGACGTGCCCGGTGAAGCGCCGAGTCCGAGCAGAGACCATCACCAGCATCATCAGCATTCTGCTGGTTCAGGGGAAGGTGGCGGGAACCCCGCAGAGCTGGCGCATATCCAGAAGCTGAATGAGCGCGTGAGTGCGCTCGTGGAGCGGCTGCAGTGGCAAAAGAAGCAGTACGACCTGCTGATCGCCGAGATGAAGCGCGTGCGGCACCAGAGCGAGCAGCTCGTGATGGATAAGCAGGGGCTCATGCAGCGCATCTCCGCGCTCGAGGTGAACAAGAGCGTGCTCGTGAACAAAGTGGCGAAGTACCAGATGGAGCTCAGTCGGCAGGCGGAAGCCGCGCGGCAGATGACGGTCAACCAGAGCATCATCAACTACCTGAACACGTGCGACTCGGAAGCGATGGAAGAGGAGATCCAGAACCCACAAGAGCTGATCATGGCGCTCAAGAAAGCATGTACGTTTGATGGTTATTATGTATGGCACACCTTGCCATTGCGGCTAATTGCTCACGTTGACTCTGGTTTGATTTGTGTATTCAGGTAAATTCCGCCACGACCAGTACCAGAAGGTCGTGAAAGACAAGATGCGCCTGAAAGCCATGCTCCAGAACCACCCGCAGCAAAGTGACGGGAAGAGCAAACTGAAAAGCAGTGGTGGCGGCGGGTTCGACAGCAGCAACAAGCGCCATTATACGATGGAGTTCAACGCGAACCACAATGCGCCGCCGCATCCACTGGAGCTGAAGAAGCGCAAGACCGATCCCACATCTCTCCATTCAGGTACCTCCATGTCAGCAGCAGCGCCGTCACCAGCAAACTCTTCTTCTTCTTCGTCTGCGAACTTCACGCCACGATCCGAATCTGCGGGCTTCCGCGCGAATGCGTACTCGGACGTGTCCGTGCGTCCCGTGACCACCGCGAGACCGACTTTCACAAGGAGCAGCTACAACCCGAACCAGTATGGCGCTTACAACATGACGCCGGCGAACGAGCCGCCCGTGCAGACTTCGAACCACGCGGTTTGCCGGAGGGGCTACGACGAGACGGGCAAGCTGACGAATTTCTTCTTGCCAAAGGACCCGAAGCGAGGCGGAGGGGCTGCAGCCGCGCCGCAGCAAAAGACGATCCCGAGCATGCAGCATCTGCTGGGATTGCAGCAGACCGCACAATCCGGCGGGGGCTCGCTCGCGAATCAGCAGCGACCAGGAGGAGGAGGAGGAGGAGGAGACCGAAGAGAGTACGCGTTGACGAGCTGGCTGCGGAAAGAATCGTGAGCAAGAGAGGTCGTGTGTGCGGCCTCATCGGTCTGCGGATTGAAACTGAGCCTGAGCCCAGATCGTGGTCTGGTTTCGTGATTCAATCGAGGATCCTTGTGTGGTCTGCCTGCTGCATTAAATTAAGTTAGGTGTTTGTACATTTTTTGTGGAAAGAGAGAGCGGTAAACAATACACGCGTGTTTGGATATGCTCGTAATTCTTTGACACCAGAATGCATAGTATCTTCACACGGCACGTTACGGTAGGTAGTGTAGCGTGACCAACTGGGTTCAGGACAACGCTCGCGCAGCTTGAGTCAACAGCACATGGTCAAGTTACGTCCTTGGAGATGCCAGGCCTGTGGATTTGGGAGTGAAGCTTTCGCAAAACTCCCTCAAGTCGTGCCTGCCAGGTGAGGGCGATCACTTATTAGACACAAAAAGCACAACAACGAAACATATTTATCAAGAGCTACTACATCTCACCTGCTGTTCTTGTGCAAACTACTTGAAGCGAACATCGTCAACCGGAAAACTCGAGTTTGGAATCAGCAGCTGTCTGATTTCGTCGACTGATAGAAATTGGTTCTCCCTAGGCACAGCATGTTGATCTACGTCGCCTGTTGCTTCACTTGCACCATTGCCTTGATTCATGGTGGTCACACTCGACCTCCCGGAGCTGTTGCTTGAGCCTGCCACCGCCATTGGAGGTGGCAATGGCGAGAGCAGTCCACTGATCTGATAGAAAGTGGTCGCCAAAGTTTTCAGATTCGATGCCGTCAGTTTGCTCACGCGAGCTGACCCGATTCCAATCTGTGCGGGCTGGAGGATGATATGCGGGATCAGGATGCGCACGAAAAGAAAGTTCACGAGCACGACGTTGACTCTTGAATATGCGCTGCTAGCTGGGGGGCTTTCAGTGCTACCCGCATCTGGCTCGGCTGACACGGGCTGATCTTCAAGCGGTGGCAAGTCCAACATTCGCCGAGTAGCACCAAGTTCATCAAACTCAAGAGCATCTTTCTCTGCCGGGAACAATTTGTACTAATGCACCAAGAGCAGTGTTAGCATGAACAACACTCAAATAGCAAAGTCCGATTCAGCCCAGTAACTTGACTTACACTCTCTGGGAAATACAACCCATCGGATGTGAGGCGCTTCCAAAACTCGAGGATACCAGCTGGGATGTCTTGCTTGTCGACTGCCTTGGCGATCGCGTCCACGATTCCCTTGGCGCGTACTTTCAGCTTTACAAACTTGCCTTCGTCGACACCAGTCGTACTTGTGCTTGCTGGCTTTGACCGAAGCGCAAAGAGAGCTCCGACCTTGTTTGACAACCCTTTTGAAGATGACTTGCCGCTTAGATCGAGGTCCAGCGCTGGATCTTGAAGAGTCGACAGCAACGGATTCCGGACAATCTTCCCAAGCCAGACGCGCGTAGCTTCAAAGTATGCATTCAGCATCGACTCAAAGTCCTAGAATACAGTATATAAAAGTTAAGTCAGAACTTGCTTTGTTCAGCGTTGCAGTCAATTAAAAAGTCATATTCGCACTCACCTGCACTGCTTTTTCTTTTTGCTCCAGCTTCTTTGCGTGTAAGAGCATGCGGAGATGACTTGTGAAAAGCACCGCATACGCTGCCGACCGAAAGATCTGGAGCTGCTTCATCGCCTCAACGTCTTGGTCGCTGAATGGAGAGATCGCTCCAGCCTCTGTGTCCATTTCGATCCCCCATCGTGGCTTTCGTATTGTCGCAGTGTTCGTGGACGCACTGATCAGTTTCGTGAGTCTCTTTCTGCTCTCGGCTCTGTCGCGCTCAGCGATTTTGTGTGAGTTCTTCTCCCCTTCGCCGGCTGCAGGTCTGCTTCCCTCACTTGTTGCGGGCAATAGCAGCATTGCATCAACATCCGGGTCATCTGAATCCAGTTTTTGCAACATCTATAGAAGACACGCTAGTTAGAAAACGGTGGTATGATCGTACAGAGCCGTCCAAAAATCAGCACACTCACAAGTTCATCTTCATCTGTCCAATCGATCTCTGGAAGACTCATGCTCCACTTGCTTGGATCCATTTTGGCACGAGGTGTTTGTCTTTGCTGCTGCTTGTCGGGGCTTGCCACTGGCTTGGGAACCTTCAAATCGGGCTCGTGCTTCACCTCACGTTGTCGCGGAGTTGGTTTAACTTCGGTGTCATTGAATTTGACAGAAAGACTTCTAGTATCTGGGTTGCTTAGGTCATTGCCACCGCTTTGTCTAGACACTTTTGCTACGTTGTTTGCAGAATCGCCAAGTCTAGCAAACAGTATCAAGAAGTTAGAAGCTCAGTCCTCGAGAAAGAAAGAGATGCACGGACATATACAGTATTTTCTTACAAACTTGGCTCTCGCTGGGCTAATACCATCGCCTTCAGATCTTCGTTCTGCTGGATCAATTTTGCGAGAATGGTCTCCAAAGATGCTGACTGAAAGCTCGGTTGTCTTGACTCATTCCAGGACGTCGGCTGAGTCGGCTCAAGATACGGAGACGGTAAGATTCTCGAGTTTAGCGTGTCTGATTTTACACCAGCAGCAGTGAATGCTTCGTCGAGCGGGCTCGCTCTCGAGCGGATCTCCGTCTGCACATGCGCACGCCAAAAAAATAATCCCAGTGAGTTCCCCATAAGCTTTGGTTCACACAGGCTGTGACAGACCTCGTACTTGGCGACTTGCAGCTCAAGCTGTTGTAACTGAGTTCTACAACGAGAAAGTTTGAAAACAGCACAAATCAGTACGATAACAAGAGTCCTTCTTCTTGAACTAATTCGTGCTTGACTTGGATGCGTCTCTCCTCGCGAGCTCTATCATGCTTCTGTTGTTGGAATCGAAGCAGCTCCTGCTCCAATCGCTGCCGACGTTGCAGCAAAAGCACTGCTTGCGCGTCCTCAGCGTATCCTGCAGGGATCGAGTATTGCAGGCTGTCCATCTCAATCGCTTCATCACTTTGACCACTCCTGACTGGTCGAGCTGTCAAATTCTACTTGCCCGCAAATGTGATGCAAGTCTTTTTTGGCACCTGGACACAGCTTTTTGGCCGCTGCTGTTGGCAAAAACACATTTAGCTCACTCAACTGTAATACTCACGAGAGATATGATTCAGTGGCAAACACATGACGCAAAGCCCTTTCACATACGTTAGCTTGGTGCTGCAGTACCACTTGATCAACCTTCCGCCTCCACGGCAACTTCTTGGATGTCGTCTGTTTGCTGTTCAACATCGCTTTCATCACTGCTCTCTTCTTCGCTTGAGTCAGAACCGGAATTCTCATCAGCGTTGACTTCTTTGGCTGCATCAGTCGCCGATTTCTCAGCATCACTGGATCGCTTCTTCTCTTCGACTGCCGCTTGCAGGGAAAGTTGCAGCTTTTCCAATGTGTTGAGAAGCTCAAGAGAGCGCTCCAAAATCGTGTTTGACGACTGAAGAATCGCTTTCGAAGAGCTGAGAGTGAGATTCGTCAGTGCTGAAGTATCAGCTGACGAACGCTTCGACACCAACTTCTGGGCTTGACGAACCTGGTATCGGAAAACCATGGCCATGGACAGATATATACGGTGAGCATCACATACGACATCCTAGTGTAGCAAACATCCCGCGCTCAATACGGGTGAATCCAATACCTGAGTCATGACTGCGCGGACTTTTCCCGAGATCGTATTGTAGCTGCACTTCATTTGGCCGCAGACTTGTGGCAATGTCTCCTGCGCATCGGTGATGTCCAGAACACCAGGCGTGTGGATACCCTCTTGCGGTTTAACCTCCGAGGTCGGCACGTGGGTGAACAATTTCGCACTGAAGCTGCACTGGTCCACTTGCTTGAAATCGTAGAAGCGAGACTTCGCGTCCTTGTTCTTAGTGGGCACGACCTCCAGCATAAAGCTCATTCGATTGCCAGGCTCACCACATGCATCGCCATCGCTAAAAAGCATCTGCTTGTATCGCATTGTGACAGGATCAACCTTCCATCCACGAAAAATGCTGCACACAAACACACCCCGAGCAAATTAATACCTCTTGACAACCGTACAGCAGGCTATCATCACAAGATCTAACCCATAAAACGCATACCCGAGAATCTTCCTTGTTTCTGGTTCCACCACGTTTTCACTTCCCTCGCTTCCTTCGGCGGGTTCAGGCTTCTTCACCACGTACGTGACGTTTTTCAAGTGGCACACGTCGAGCAGCGCTCTACATTCAAACAACCCGATTTTGTCAGTAACGGCATCACACAGCAAGTGCGAATACCATCACACATGCGCGAGAGACACCATCAACACTACCAGATCACTACAGCACTCACGTTTCTGTGTTGATCGTCACTGGGTTCTCCTTCAGGCAGTCCAGAGAGTCAATTGAAGACACAAATGGGCCTACATACACCGTTACATTCACCACACCCGCGTCGGTAGGAGCCACAGTCGTTTGTAAGGATAAGTAAGACCCGCAAAGCATGCTAACAAATCAAACGCACCTTGGAAATACACCATCGGCTCTCGGAACGGCACGGGACCAAGTGGCGGCGCATTTTCCTCCGGCGTCGAGCGCGACACAATGCGGATGCTCACTTTCGGGGCCGCTGCGCACATGGAGCTCCCTGCCACCAGCAGTACCGCGACGTAGGCCAGCGCCGTCGCCCGCATCTTCATCATCATTCTCGAATTCGTCACTTTCCTGTCTTTGCTTTGAACTCACGCACAGCAAAATGGCAACGTGGCTTGGTCGATGCTTCCAACATCGACCTTCTATTCAGATCAGCATTATGCTATTTGACAGGAATATTTATGAATTTAGAAAGGTGTTTCTCCAAACTTGGTTGAAGTGCGAGTGATGGTCACGAGGTTGCACTTCGGAATGCGAGCCCGCATTCCGCATTTTGCCCCCTCGACTGCGCAAGTGAAGCGGACGGCGTGAGAAGGAAAGAGAGAAACGAGAGGGTCCATGCAAGCGAAAGAAGCAAGCAGCGTGAGCGCGATCGTGCAGCGCGTCGCTGCAGCGAAAGACGCCTTGGAGCGGATCACTGCGCAGAGATCGCGATTCAGCGAAGACGCACTCAACCAGCAAGCGGATACAGGAGCGAACGAGTTGCAGGAGATCATCGATGACTTGCAACAACACGTGGTCAGACTTGCTCAGACGCCCACGTCGCTGGGCTTGAGCTCAACCCCACTGATGGAAGCTGGCGTCGTGCTGTACAACGCATCTCGAAATGCTTTGAAAGCGATGGCAAAGAGCGACCCGATACGAGAAGGAAAGAAGGACCCTGACCAGCAGCACCCTCCGCAGAGGGCGACCGAGTCTGCGATCCGATACTGGGTCATCACAGCGAGGTTCTGGGCGTGCAAGACCATGGGCATTTCGTTGAGGCAGTCTAAAAGCTGCGGAGCGCAAGAGCCGGCGGCGAGCAAGAACCAGTCGCGCTACTTCAACGAGTGCATTGACGTGCTTCGGTCGTTTGGACGTGTTGGAGTGCTGCTGCTCGAGAACGCCAAACTAGACTTCGAGCGATGCCAGCAATACTTCCGCTTCGCTGACGAAGCTTTTTCCTGCTGCCATCAAATCTGGTCACAAATTGGGCTCTCGTACCTGACAAAACTGAAGCAAGACCTCGAGTTGGAAGCGATTCTTGAAGACTTGTGGGACTTCAACATGGATCGAATCCGCGTGCTGCAGTTAAACGGCGACGACAGAACCAGCAGTGACAGCGCTAGCAGTGTCAACGGAACAGTCGAAGCACTGGGAGAACTGCAGATGCTGGTTCCGTACATGCCGACATACAGAGTACAGTTGCTGAAACTTGTGAAAGAAACAAGCGACATTTACAAGAAAGCTGGACGCCATCAAGAGCAAGTACTGCTCGCGGAAGAAGCACTTCGGGTGTGCGATTCCATGGACAACAGTTTTGAAGATGGTGAAGAGGAGATGCTGCAGCAATTCAAGCAAAGTCTTCTTGTAAACGTCTTGGAGACGTTCGGCGCAATGAAAGATTTCCAGCGAGCAGAAACGTGCTTCTCCCTTTTGCCAAATCATCGAGATTCCGGACCCGTGCTCATCATGGTCAAGATCTCTGTCGATGCGCAGCTCTTTGACAAAGCTCTCAACTACCTCAAGGTTTTGTTCGAGCTGGACAACCTGGAAAACGCAATCCACGGAGCTCGGATATACGCTCAAGCGCAAGCGTTCAGTGATGAATCTTTGAAGGTGTATCAGGAGCTGGAGCGACAGTACGGTGAAGACAATTTCGAAATTAACCTGGATCTCGCGTGCAATCTCGCATTCTCCGCTGTTGCCGAGCGAAGAAAACTCTCGATCGCAGAGCTGAGAAGGATTGCTTCGGAAGTGCAAAACCTTGCAAGGTAAGACCCAGCGCAGCTACTTGTGGTCAGCAAAGAATGACTGACCCAGATGTGTGTGCTTTAGGGAGGAAACCAGCAGCAGCACCAACTCCAAACACGTGGAGAGGATTCATCGGACCATCTTTGATGCCACTCAGCACAACCTGAACCATCACGCCTACGAGGTACGTCCCAAAAACAACTTCCTAACTCATTTTCATTTTAGTGGTTCAACAGAGTCTTTCGGTGCAAATACAGGAGTGCATCGAATGGGCAGAGCTGGGCATTGTCCTCGCTTCGAGTGAGCGTGAATCTGGTTTATACTTGAGGTGAACAGTTATGCTTTAACTCGTGCAGTTGGATGCAGATGGTAACTCATTGCTTTCTTGTCTAGGATATTGTCGCTGAGCTACCTGCGACTTGGACAGAAGGAAACTGCACTAAAATGGGCTCGCGAGGCTGTCAGCAAGGATCCGTCGAAGAAGTCTCTTTTCTCTCTGTTTAACGCAGAATTGGAAGGGCTGACCCCGGGAGAGCAAACCACGGAGTCGCTCAAAGAGATCATGAAGAGTTTGCAAGCAAGGGACGACTTCAAAATTGCAGATTTGGTTGCTCTTGGAAAAGCTGCCCACGACGCTGGACCGACGAAGCAGATGGCAGTTTTGCAAATCCTGGACGAGCTCTGCTGTCTTGTAGCTGATAGCTCTGAAGATGCTGGCGCAGTACCAACCGGTATTTTACTCCAACATACCGCGCAGTTGGCGTACAAGTGCTTCTCAGAAGGAGGTTCTACTGCGAATAGCTCGAACGGACCAGACAAGTTTGCCAACAAGTTGAAGGAGTACGCACGAATGCTGTTGGACGCTTCGAAAGCAGCCCGAACGATTGAACTTGGACCTCCGTCGGTGCTCGAGTGGTTCTACGCGATGAGGTACGGACTTCGCTTACGAAATGAATGCTCCAGTTTCCTTCTTCTAACTCTCCCCCCCCTTCAGCTTCAATTTTGCGAAAAGCACAGAGAGCTTCGAGTTGTTTGTTCTCGCCGCAGAAATCGCAAAACTTTCCGAAGATATCTACCAAGACAACAATCCTTTACAACATCGTCAGCCTCAGTGTCTCTTAGCTGCAATTGCGTGCAGCATGAAGAGTCTGGAATCTCTTGAAAAGACTCGGCTGCAACACCTTCTTAAGATCGTCGAGCAGTGTGAAGTTTGCCTCGTAGATGACGGTCAAGGCATTCAAGACGAGCTCGAATATTTGGTAAGCCACACTCACTTAGTCGGTATCATAATCCACAGCTGGGAGGAGAAGTTCTCATCAAGCTTCCTCTGGTAGGCGAAATGTGTGTTTACGATCAAAGTGAGGCTCTTTGATCCAAACACCGAAGGGATGTTCAAGCTTTGCCAAGCCAAGATACCAAGGCAGGCTGACGAATTCGCGTATCTTGCAGGTGTGGACTCTTTTCTCTCCATGTCTTGTGCGCCTCACCAAAGGATTTCCCACCTAGCACTCGTATGCCAATACAGAGTTTGTTTTGTACGCTGCAAAGTTTGATGAAGCGTCAGAGGTCTGGCAACACTTCCTTTTTCCAACATGGTATTGCTGTCAACTCAAGTTACCATGCATTTCAGGTCCGAAAAAGTTACAAGCACCTTGCAAGTGATCTTTTCAAATACGGGTATACTTGATTGTTTGCTACTCGCTGTGAGTAACTGTGGTCTCACTCTTGCTCGCCAGTCTCCAAGTGATGCTACAAAGCGATTCAGCCGCATCTGAGAAGCTCTGCTATCTCTTTCGGCGGCTGATTTCTCTCGCAGAATCAAAGACGAATGTTCTTGAATGGCTCGAGCAATTTGTTCAGCTCACTGGCAGCTTAGACATCCAACTCCCTGAAGATGGCGTCGAGTGGTTGGTTGCGAAGTCGTGGAATATTGTGAGTATCGCAAGCTTTACGGCTGCACACACGTTGAAGAGCAATGGTTTGCAGACGCTAACTCTGTGTATTCATCATCCAGGGCATTCTTCACCATCGAAACGAGGAGTATGACGAGGCCAGAAAATTCATGGACACAGCAATGAAGATTCTAGGTACGGAAACAACGAGGTCTGCATTTCGGGCGACATTTATTCTCACCATATCGTTACCTTAGACAAAAACGACTCTCTTGCAGAACGCATGAAGTCTGATTTGCAAGCCCAGTACCAGCAATTCCTGTCATCAGTGGCGACAAGTCATCCAGACAAAAAAGTGAAGCACGTGACCCGAGGATTTTGAGCAATCATTTTTTTACCATTTTTCACAGTACTGCATCATTAGACTCTTAGATCCGAATCGTGCTCGTGAATTACGCATCGTAAACAGGAGACTGCTCGTTTGAACCGATTCCAAGAGTGTGGATCTTCGTCGCCTCCATGTATGACAGAAGAGTTGGCAATTCCCCCGTCTCTTCTTTCTTCAGCACCTTGGAAGCCCACTTTCGCTCGGCGTATTCGCAGATCTATTGACAAGACACACGAACCGAGTCAAACCAAAGTAAAGCTTCAATATGGGAAGCGAGCGTGTCAGACCTACCTCTTTGATATCGCGACACGAGAGCCCAGCAGAAATCGACGCAAGCTGCGACAGATCGTCGGAAGAGAGCTGCTTCGCGTATCTACAGTTCGCAACGACACCTCCAGTCAGCCACGACGCCACCAATTCTCAAAAAGATCAGCTCAAGCTACGTACCGTCCAAAGACTGCTTTTCGGGTGTCTTCATCTGGAAGATCATAGCGGATGCAAAGATCAAAGCGACTGATCAACGCCGGATCCAAGTCTTGCTTCCTGTTTGTCACCTCAAGAATCAGCACACATTGCCACAGAATCAGGATTTTGTCATCGAGTCTGCGTACCTGTTCGTCGCGCAAATCACGGTCGTCTTCTTCGCCGAAGAGAATCCTTCGACCTTCTGAAGCAGCACAGACAAGATTCGTCGTGAGGCTTCGTGCATCGTGCCACCAGACCGGTCTCCTGCCAGCGCATCGATCTGCTCATCAAACACAACATATACCCTGTGAGCAAACATGACTCTCAAAGCGGAAACCCCAGACTCGAAAAGTGAAGACCAAAGCTAACCTCGTCGATGAAAATGATCGCTCCATCTAGCTTCTCGCAGGCGTCGAAGATCGCCGACATCTTCTTCTCGCTGTCTCCATACCATTTCGACACGACACTCTCAATTGGGATGTGGATCATCGGGATGCCCGCTTGCTGCGCGATGATCCGAGCGCTGAGCGTCTTTCCCGTGCCCGGTGGGCCTTCAAACAGCACAGCACGCGGGCGATTGCTCTCGTACCGACAGCGGGTCTTGCGCGCAATCTCCTCGTATAGCTCCGGGTTCTGAAGCGCAAGGACGACCGTATCTTCGATCTCGAGCTTCACCTTGTCGTAGCCAGCCTGATTATCAACAACGAATGGACACGCCAGTCAGTGCTGCCGTCGACAATATTTCAAGCCCTCAAACAACAACGAGCAGATCCAGTACCAAGCTATCCCAGTTCACACAGTTGTCACCCTCTGCCACTTCAAACACGTCGATTCCGAGCGCTTGAAGCTGCTGGATTGCTTCGTCCTACAAAAGGTCCGCCAATGTGTTAGTTCCATAAAGTACGCCATGTATGGGTTTTTCTACAGAGGCTATTGGTTGTTGTGTACCTTGCTTCCCGCTGGGTTGCCGATACCGGAGTTCTTCGGACCGCCACGATCTGCGAGCATCTTGCGTCGGGATTGTGACATATCGTGGCGGAAGAACGCGTGCACGTGCGGGTACGAGTAGATCTCCTTGTACGCCCCTACCACCGCGTCCACTTCGCTTTGCGTCAGGTACTCGTCCTTGTAGAACACGAACGTCGTGCCGCGGTTCGGCTGCATGGTCTTGTCGCGCAGGAACTGGAAGGAGCCGCGGCCATTTGCGTACAAGTAGGTCACGGACGGCTGCTCGTACGCTTCGACAATCGATTTCTGCTCCAGTTTCTCGGGCGGTACGGGAAAGACCTCAACCGACTGCTTCGATTCGCCACCACCAACAGATGTCGAAGAGCTCTTTTGAAGATTCAGTAGAAAACGTCCGAGGATCGCTTCTTGGTCGATGAACGGCGGGCAAACGAACTCAATGCGGATCGTCGACACACCGTTGGGGGCGTGGATGCGCGAGATGCCGATCTTCTTGATCGGATACGCTTTCGGCACGCGCGTGTCCGAACTCTTCAGCGTCGCGCGGAACTCTGACACTTGCTCGCGGATGACGTCCACGACCTGCGCGTACTCGTAGCGCTGCTCAAGCGAAAGAGACAGCGGATGCCACAGTTGGTGAGCAAATTGAGTCCGACACATCCAATCCAGAGCTGCATAGCTCTTTATGCATATACTGTCGCCATAGAATGCACGGAACATACCTTTTCAGCTTTCGGCGGCGAATCAGAAGCAGCAGGAGCTTCAGCGCGCGATGGTTCCATAGTCGATGCGCCAGTTGCCGCCACTGCCATCGCGGCAGCGACTGCAGCAAGTTGTCCAAGCGATGTCCCTTGCGATCGCTGATCGCGGTGCGCCAGCTGGAGCACAGCAGCGGCACTGCAACTAGCACCGTCGCTCTAGAGAAGCCAAGACATGCCAGCCAGTGTTAATCACAATGCTTTCAAAGCCACAGTCCCTTGTTGACGTTCTAGAAATCCCAGTTGCTTTGCGTACCTGCACGACTGCACTCGCTGTCGTTGCCATGAGGTGCTGCTGATGCGCTGCGCCACTGCGACCCACATGCGCAAGCGCTTGGGACTGGCGACGGGTGCTCCATTGCAAGCCCGCAGTGGCAACAGCAGCAGATGCTCGTTTGGCGCTCGTCATCCGCATCATCATCGTCGTCGTGGTCGTGTGCAGATATCGTTTTTGGACCAAATCGAAGTGTGCTTTTCTATCGCGTTCTGAAGAAGGAGGAGGCCACTATTCGAGATAGATAGTTAAGTGCGCACACGCACTTTGCCACCGAAACGCAACCCTGGAATCAGAACAGCAGTTTGCGAAATGGACACACTTTTGCAAGCAGCTCAATTTGCAAGTCTGTCGTATCGCTTTCAAGACGACCCCCTCCCTTCCTCCTTGCCTACGACACGAAGCGGATGGAAATGTTGCTTGACACAGAGCTATGGAATCGATATGGATATAAAGTGAAGGCCCTTCACTCCCAAGGCTCTTTCCGATGATTCAGGTGGCAAGTAGAACTCGGAAGCAACTTGAGAAATGCTGACCATCAGCTTGAGCTTGAGCAAAGTCGAAAGAAAACGAACTGAGTCTTGCTGATTTCGCTCAGTACGTTGGCACCTGGTCCACTCGCTTCGACGCGCTCTCTTCTTCTTCGCAGCGCTTGCGGAACGCGACCAGCTGCTCCCGCAACTCGCCGATCGTATTCGCTTTCTGCGCCAAAATCTACAACAAATGAGCGCGAAGTTTGAGTTAAACCTTTGTTGCAGGAGTTAAATGGCGATTGTCTTTACTTCGAAGCGCCAGCTCACCTCGTCGAGACGCGTGATGTACTTGTCGATGTCGTAGTCCACCACGCTGTCCCCTTGGATCTCTGCGAGCAGCTGCCCTTCCTCCGTCAAGAGCTCTGCGCTTTCCTGAATCGCATTCATGTGCGAGTTCAAGAGACTCTCCTGCTCTTCATAGAGAGTTTGCGCCTATGGTGATCAATATAAGCAGCACATATCGTCAGGTTAATGAGAAAGACTACGTAATAGTGAAAGAGTGACAACTTACCACTCCGTGAAGGGTTTCGAGGTCGTATTCGCTCGCATTCTCGGCATTCGAGCCACCTGCTGACAAAAACAAGTCAATCGTCAGCAAAACGGTCAAAGTAGGTAGAGATTCGCTTGAGCATAGTTCTGTGACGTACGCGACTGCTTTCGGAGGCTGTGGTGCAAAATCTTAATGTTAATGTCCTGACTGGACACCGAGTCCGATCGATATCGATGCGCTTCTCGTAGCTCGTCCTCGCCCTCATCGTCTTCCACTTCTTCAGGCTGACCGCTCTGCTCCTCACCATCGCCATCATCACCTTCGTCCTCGTCAAAAGGCTCGTCATTGTCGTCGAGGTCATCGCGATGAGACCGCATTGGAGACTCAGCGCCATCTTCAGCGTCTGTGTGTTAAGATAGCGATTGTCAGTCTTCTCTATCCTGGATACTCTTTTTCTACTTCTCTGTGTAGGGCTTACCTGTTTCAAAGTTGACGCCATTGAGATCCACAGCAACCGAATCCGCGCTTCCTTCCTCAAATGCATCAGCAGACACGTGCTTCTCCTTCACTCGGTCGGCGTATCGAAGTGTGTTCACGGTATGGTCCGAAGAGGACGAGCATGGCGACACGGCAGCGATCATCACGGTCCTATAGATTTCAATTGCACACATAACGTCGGTCTTTTGACAGTAATACACGCGCATTCGATCGAATCGATCATCCTCCAAATCCAAAAGCCTCACCTCGCTTTTGCGTTCACGAAAGAGTCTTTCAGCACTTGAGTCAGCTTGCTCGCACGGAATGGAATGTGCGTACCACGACCGCCGCTATCAAGCGCTCTGCAAAAGAGCAAAACAGCAGTACAGTGTCTGTTTCAAATATCTCTACAATCCTCTCGAATCAACCAGCAAGGCAAGTCCACATACCGAAAGCATTCTTTCAGCGCTAAGAGGCTCTTGTTGACCTCCGAGGACTCCATGCGGCGCTGGCGGTTGTGGTTCTTCGTGTCTTCTCCCCGTTCGCTACCTGCGAGGTCGATCAGCGAGAGTTTGCCGTACAATTGCGCGCTCCCACGCTCGCGGATGCTGATCTGGCAGATGCAGTGCGAGCGCGAGGACACGTCGTTCATCTCGGTCGCGTGGGTCGTGCGCAGACTGTTGCCCTTGTGGATGATCTGCAGCAGCTCCTCCGTCGACCTGGGCTGTACTTCTTCCAAGTCCACGATCTGCACTTCGCCGGTGCCGTCTTCTCGAATCGTGAGCCGCTTGCGGCGCAACAGATCCTGGCAGCGGCCGCCGTAGATCTCAAAAAAGCTCACCCACACGTCCAAAGTGGCGCCTCTACCAAGAACAAAATCATGCAGAGGATAGCATGGCAGTGTCAGAAGTTTCCAGATTATATCAACCAAAGAATCCTGCAAAATGACAAATTCCTCACCGTTTTTCAAACGCGTGAACTTGATCAAACACGTCGGCAGCAATCTGCTTCTGGATTCCTTGCATCGTGTGCGTTTTCCCACTTCCAGTTTGCCCATATCTAAGAAATAGGATGTGTGAGTGTGAGTGTGTGCCAGTACAGAACCAATGTCTATCGCGTCGACTTGAACAGCATAACATACGCAAAGACAGTCGCTCGACCGCGGTCTTTGAAGACAAAGTTGACCAGCGGCCGCGCAGTGTAGTTGTACACGACTTCACTCGAGGTCGCTTCATCAAAAGTCTGTAACGTCACAACATACCAAAGACAAGAAAGGACAATGTCAGCATCACGCAGACCACAGCATTGTTCCTCACAATCAATCAACCACATCACTTACATGATCAAAGCTGAAGGCGTTGCTGTCCAGGTACTTTGTGATGCCGTCGACTTTCAACTTGCAGTCGTGAACGATCGCCATCGGGTTCAAGCACGTCACTGCGTCGTAGTCGCGCTTCTTGACCTCTTTCGCGTTCACGGGCCGCTTGCGCACGCAGATCGTGATCTTCGTCTCGCCCGCGGGGGCGTGCGGCTGCTTCTTGCCGCTGTTCTGCTCGCGGAAGCCGCGGATCATGCGCTGGAAGTCCACGTCGCCCGGCTGCCCCATCTTTTCGTTCATCTGACTCTCGATCTGGCGCTCTTTCTTCGCTGCCGCCATGGCGCGGCGACGGTCTTCGCGGTTCTTCTCAATCTGCAACCACCACCACCAACGTAGCATCAGTGCCATAAGCACCACGAGACTTCCATACACGGCGTGTATACATCTCGTTATCCACACTAGCACCAGTCTACTGAACGCATATGGAAATAAATATCTGGACGAACCTGCGCGATGGCTTGGATTGTGGGCTTGTTGCGCGCGGCGACAGCGGCGGCGGCTGCGGACGCGTGCGATTTGCTGGGCGTCGCACCCACAGGAGCGCCATGCGCTGCGCTCGCTCCGGCAGCAGCAGCAGCAGCAGCAGTAGACGCAGCGCCATTGCCTGCGCGGTTCGCGTTCGCGCGCCACGCCATGATGAGGGTCGGTCGTTGCTCAGCTGTTGCTGATGCGCACTTCAACACCGATACGAAGAGCTCTTTGAGGTGGTGATAGCATCCGGATAGTAGCGTAGATATCCGGATGCGTTTCTTACTTGATGTGGTCCACGTTGGCTAGGCGTTTCTTGTGCTCGTGTCTGTGATCAGATCCTGGACGGCTTCATAGTTTTCGCGCAGACAGTGCCTCTTTCCGATCTTTCGAAATAAAGCAATCTTTCCGAAAGGGTTTCCGTTTTTTTGCTCCAGATCCTCCAACTGATTTATCGTATTCAACCTGTTTTCCCGCAGCAACCTTTATAATTTAAAAACATTGAAAACATATACAAAAAATCCCGCTATATAAACATTTTACCAGCATTAATTATCAGGTACCTAATACAAAGTACACCTCATCGTCGGATGTTTCCTTCGATTCTTTATGAGAGGGTACGAACGGCTGTTTGCAAATGCAACGAGGGAAATGCGAGCGAGCGGGCACGAAAAATGTACGTGCGCTGTCTGTCTGCGAGTGCGTCCAAATGCAAAACCACATCCGCCGAAGAAGCCACCAAAGCATCGAGTGAGTGAGGGGGTGCGATCCATCATCCGTCGCTCGCGTCCTTCCACATTCTGCCTTCGTTCAACTCCAAACCGCCTGACGAAGAGCCACGAGCACCCCATTACCCAATAGGCCCGCCACCTGCCACGCAAGAGATCTAGTTGCAGATATGACCAACACGCACGCGCAGTCCAAGAAGCGCCACTGGCGCGGCGGCGCTGGCGGCAGCGCGTTCCGCTTCGTGAGCGCGCGCGACCCGATGGCGTTCCTCTCCAAGTACCGCTCGAGCTTTGGCAGCCGCAATGGCGCTGATGGCGCGGCATCGAACAACCAGACCGCGCTCTCGATCGACGGATACATGACGCTGCTGATGGCGAAAGACGGCGCGATGGACAGCGACTGCGACATGGCTGCTGTTGCGGAGGACGAAGAGGAAGAGCGCGTGCCGGAGAGCGTGTCGCTCGCGCAGGCACTCCCGCAGGAGATCATGGAGCTCGTGCTCAGTCTGCTGGACGGCAAGTCGCTGCTCGCGTGCTCGCTCGTGTGCCGCACGATCGCGCAGCTCACGTACGACCGCGACGTGTGGCGCAACATCTGCATGAAGCAGTGGCCGACGCTGCAGACCCAGTTCCTCCCGCAATTACCCGGCGCGCCGGACTACGATGTACGTAATTGATTGTCTATTGACGCTTAGCTTTGACGTGTGCATGCGATTACTTACACTCCCGCCTCGCATCTATGCCATTGTTATGCCATTGTTAGCTTATCCGGTTGTATGGCGGCTGCTGGCGCCGCTGCTTTGTGGAGCAGCACCGCAAGAACGAACGCGCCGAGCTGCGCGTGCAGATCCCGAACTTTCCAGCGCTGAGCTCCATGGCGGTGGAGAAGATCGTGTCCGAGACGTTTGCGATCGGTGAGCACCGCTTCTGCTTGTGGATCTTCCCGAACGGCAACCCGAACGAGCAGCAGTACTCAGGCAAAGTGCTGAGCGTGTACCTCGTGCTGACGGATCTGGACCGTCGCCCGCCGTCGTGGCTCACGTGCGCGGTGTTCTCGCTCTCGGTCGTGAACCACTTGGACCCGCTCAAGCGCATCGAGTGGCACTCGTGTCTAGTCGACAACAAGTTTGACAGCCAGCTCAACAACTGGGGCGTGCACTCGCTTGGCGCTCTCAAGACGCTCAAGAACCCCGCGAACGGCTTCCTGCTCAACGACACGCTCACGGTCACGGCCAAAGTGCGTCTGATGAACATCACGTTCCGCGTCGTGCGCGAGCGAGACCTGAAGAACCACCGCCACTTGGGACTCACGGACCTCTCACAGGTGGATACGATCGAGCTCCCGTTCTGCTGCACGCTCCAGGATCTACTCCAGAGGCTCAGCGACGAATACAATGTCGACCCGGACCAAGTGAACGTGTGGTGCTTCAACCAGCCCGTGGTTTCGGGCCAGGCGCTGCGACCGCGCAAGCTGCTCACACAGGCGAAAGTGAACAAGCACCAGCCCATGTTTGGCAACCTGCTCTGCGACGGCGTGGACATTGACGCGTACTCGTTCTGTCAGATCTACGTCGAGAGCAAGACCCAGGACGACCCACCGCTGGACGCCGTGGCGATGATGATGGACTACAGCTCGTCGTCTGCTCTGTCGTTATTTAATGGCGCCTCTGGTACTGCTACTTCCTGTAATATGGAAGGTGACGCTAGTGTCGTCGTGCCCGATGGCTACCTGTTTGTCAAAGTCATGAACCCAACTTCACACCAGCTCGAGTACGTCGGTCGCATCCGCTTTGCGCCGCAATTGAGCTCCGGCGCGGTCTACGAGTGCGTCGCCAAGCACTTGAACTGCGCATCGTCCGAGATGGTCATGTACAAGGAGGAGATCGCGCCGACCGTGCTCTCGGGTCCGATCCCGTGGAGCAGCGAGCCGCTGCAGGCGCAGCACGGGCTCGAGTTTACGCTGCACGCCGCCGACATTGTGATCTTTACGCTGCGCACGCAGGCCGCGCAGACGGCGTTCGCTGGCGCGATGAAGAGCCTGCTGCTCTCGCAGTACGCAAACGCGGAGCTCCTGCTGGCAGACACGCCATTCGCGACTGTACCGACGCTCGAAGCGATCGAGAACCTGGCCGAGAAGCTCGACATCCCAAAGTTCCGCGTGCGCAGCGCGTTCCGCAAGTGCCGCGAAGACGGACGCAGGACGCTCAAGTACATCATGGAAGGGCGGCATCTCGGCTTCATCTGCGACTCGTGCGGCGAGACGGACTTTAAGGGTCCGCGCTTCAACTGCTCCATGTGCACGGACTACGATTTGTGTCATGCCTGCAATGGTGAGTTTTGGAAATTGCACTTGTAATGGTGTTGTGTCTGAAGGTGAGTGATGATTTTTTGCTAACATTGCTGTCTGTCTGCCTGTTTGTGATTATTAGCGCAATGCCACGAAGTGAACCATCGGTACGCGAACGTGGACGGCAAGTGGCAGCGCATCTACAACTTCAAGGACCACAGCGTGGCGCACCCGATGCGCGAGATGATGCCCGTGTTTTACCAGTACAACAAGAAACAGGATGCGATGTCCAGCTCGTATCATCATCATCACAACAGCAGCAGCAGCAACAGCAACAACTTCCAGCATGTGCACTAACTAATTAGACCAAGTCCCACACAACGAGAGAGCTCCCAATAGAAACGAGAGAAACAATACGAGAGACCAAGCAGGCGAGCGCTCTCAACAAGTATGCACGCGCAGCCATCGATCCATCAATTCATTCGTCCGTAGCAAACCAGCCAACAAGAAATCGTTCAGAAGTGTCTTCATACAACAGCAACAAAGTAAAACAAGTTTAAACCATTTGTATTCTAAGCCAACAACAACGAGAGCAAGTCCATGCCATCTTCTCTTCTTCTTGGAATGCTTTGTTTTCATATCTGCTCACGCAACGCCATTCTACTTCACGCCACTTGACACGACGCAAACCTTCCAGCTTTTCTCTGCTTCATTCCTCAGATGAGAATGCGACTCTGGCACGATCCTCTGGGTCTTTGTGAGTATCTCCATTCATCCCTTGTCATTCTCGTTCATGACGCGGATCTCTTCTCCACACTCTGACTGCACTGGGTCTCTTTCTTTTCTCAAATTGTACACATTTTTTTCACGCTTCGTCATATAGTTATAATTCAGTAGTAGTTCTCTCCTTCTTTCGTAGGCTTCTTCTTTTCCTTGCTTCTCTGGTGGGCTGGCACACAAGTCGCCTGCCACCAATGAGCTTTTCAATCGCTCATTCGTTCACTTGGTCGGGCTCCAAATCCTTTTTTTTGTTTCTAGTTAGGAGATGGAGAAATTCCGCAGCGCATTGTTGTCGTAGCCCTCGCCGCTCAGGCGCGAGTCTCTCGCGGCCGACGATGATCTTCCCTTTGAAATCGCCGTGCGCGGCGTGTACGAGAACCCGTTGAACTCGTTCTTCGGCGACACGATCAGCCGCTTGTCCTGCTGGAGAAACTGGTGGTCCGGCGCCTCTTTCGTGAACTCGCGGTCAAAGTTCTGAATGTCCGTGGCGCTGCGCACGCGCGGCTTGAACGGCGGCTTGATGCCGCGATTCTCCAGGAGATCCCAGTTGATCTCGGCGAAAAAAGGGTGGTTCTTGATATCCTGCACGCCGCCGCCTGGGCGACATCCGAGTCGGTACGTCGGGTCGCGCTCCAGCAAACCCGCGATGATGCTCTTCACTTCGGCGCTCAGGCCAAAGTGCGACGGGAACTTGAGCGGAGACTTCATGATCTTGGTGCACATCTGCTCAATGTTGCGGTCAAAGAACGGCGGCCAGCCCGTGAGCATCTCGTACATGAGCGTGCCGAGGCTCCACCAGTCGACTGCTTTGCCGTACTCGGTCTTCTTCTTGCGGCTGATGAGCATCTCCGGCGCGAGGTACTCCGGTGTCCCACAAAACGTTTTTGCACCAGAGAAGTCGCTGCAGTCGGTCTTCGAGAGTCCGAAATCTGTGAGGCGGATGTGGCCAAATTCGTCCAGCAAGATGTTCTCGGGCTTCAGGTCGCGGTACACAATGTCCTTCGCGTGCAGGTGGCCGATCGCCGAGACGAGCTCCGCGGCGTAGAAGCGCACCATCGCTTCCGAGAACGAGCGGAACTTCTTGAGGTGGAAGAAAATCTCCCCACCGCAGCAATAGTCCGAGATCATCACGAGCTTGCTCTGCGTCTGAAACGCGAACCGCAACGCGACGATGAACGGGTGGTCGATCGAGCTCATGATGCGGCGCTCGGTCATCGTGTGGTTCACCTGGCTGCGCTTCACCAGCTCCGACTTGCGCAGCACTTTCATCGCGAGGATCTCGCCCGTCGTCTTGCGCTTCACCATGTACACTTTCCCAAACGAGCCCTTGCCGAGCATCTTCAAAATGTCAAAGTCCGTCATGCTGATGAGCTGGCCCGAGCCGTTCGCTGTCGTATTTGCTGCGACCATGTTGCTGCCACGCAGGTGCGAGATGTCGGTGAACAGGTCGGCCTCGGGGTCGTCGTCGCTCTGGCCGAGTCCGCCCGAGAGGAACTGCGCGAGCTCGGCGGGACGCGGACGCAGCGTTAGCACGGCGTTCATGTAGTTCTCGATGCCCTCGCGGCGCTGCTCGATCACATGGAGTGACAGCGACATGAAGAACTTCTTGGGCGGGAAGTACATCTTGCTCACGGCCGCGTACTTGTGACGCAGCAGCTTGTGCAGCTCCCGGAAGTGACTATACCGCTTCTCGAGCATCGTCACGCGGCCGCTCTGGTAGTACACGTACACTTGGAACACGGTGTAGCGCTTGCCGTCGCCCTGGCCCGCAGAGGACGAGTTGCCCGAGCGCGTCGACACGGCGGCGTTGCCCGCGCTGCTCGTCGACAGTCGCGGGTCCGCGTCTTTGCCTGTCCACGTGGTCGACCGGACGTTGTTCGACGACGTCGTGACCATCGGCGACGTGGAGCTCAGGATGCCGTGGTGCGGGCGTCCGTAGTCCACGTGCTTGGACTTCCAGCGCGGGATCTCCACCTTGACGATCTCGTTGTTGTCGGTCGCTCGTCGCTGGGAGGTCGACGTCGACGTCGACCGGTCGCCGCTCGTCGGCGGCGTGGACCTGTTGTTGCTGTTGTTCGCACTGGCGCTCGCTCGTTGCTGCTGTTGCTGCTGCTGCTGTGCTTCCGCTATAGCTTCGACGTGGGAGAGCGAGTGCCGCAGCGGCTTCTGCGCGTTCTGCTGGACCTGTAGGGACTGCTGCTGGTAGCTCTGCGAGCCGGCCGATTGCTGCGAGCGCAGGGGCTGCTGTTGCTGTTGGGATCTACTACTACTGCTACTACCTCCATATCCACTACTGCTATTCGCATTCGGCGCGTACTGCAGACTCGCGCTGTTGTTGCCGCTCGCGCGGTGGCGCGTGCCGGACGTCGCGGTGGTCGACACCGAGGACGGGCCGTTGGTGCTGTTGCTGTTGCTGTTGCTCGCGAGCTCGCGGCGCCGCGCGTACGCCTCGGGGTTGGACGGCCGCGTGCGCGCGTAGTCGTCCGTGGCGGCGGGCATGCTGGCTGCTGGGGGTCGACAGAGGCCCTCGGCCTCTCGTGGCGCTGGGCAGGCAGATGACCTGGAGAGAGAGAGAGCGCAAGTGGCACGCACGGAGCGGTCGGTCCCCTCAGGCTGATGAGCTGCTGCTGGTGGTTTGATTCTGGGCTTTTTGCTGTTCTTGTTGTCTGTCTGTCTGAGTGCAATAGAGCTTCTATGGGCGAAGGGGGTGCTGTTGACGGCTGGTGCAACCAAAGAACCTCGGCGGAACGGTCTACGAAGCGAGGTTTTTTGGGAGATAGCCGCGTTGTACGGAGCCTCGCATAATGCGAAGAGCGAGTCGCTGTCGGCTCAAATCGACCTCTTCTATTCAGTATGCATGGTCCTCTCCACCATCCACCACTCTTCTGGCTGACAAAAACAACTACAAAGTTCAACAAACAGGTTGATTGAATATAAACACACAAGAAAAAGATATTATTACCTTATTAGATTTATTCTTTCCGTTTACACACTCTGCGATTAGCCGATTGAAACAGGTGATACGAATACCTGTGTACATTACTCAAATTCATAACTCGTTACAAGAGGTCACTTCAACAGCCAAACACGAAAGAAACAATTTTAATCTGCTACCCTATTTCTTAAAAATGAACTGAACCTGACGTGATAGACATTGTTATTCTGCCTGACTTCTCGTGATTCATTATGAGAGGGAGAAACTGACCTCGCGACTTCTGGCTTTTTATGCTCCCTTCGGCGTACACGACCAGATACGCAAGTGTCGACTTAAAGGTGCTGACTGTCTGATCGGAACGGGCAGCCAGCTGAAACAACTTTAGCACCACTAAATCGACTGTGAGAAAATGTGAGAAAATGTGCTTTCGAGGTTCCTCTCTGTCGACTTAAGGTGAAGAACGAAGTTGTTTAATGGATTGTGTCAAAAGAGGGGGGACAAAGATGTTGTTTTTTGGCAGACTTGAAAAAGCAAAAAAGTCTGCGACGAAAAGAATGATCTTGGAGCAAAATTGACAAGGATCATCATGTCTCCATGCCTATCGATTTCTCATGGCATCATATACGTGGTACAACAACTTGGAACCAACCATTTCCAAACTAGGCTGGTAGTAGACAGTAAGATTCCTCCAGAACTCTAAAGAGATTCCTTCATCTTGTTGGAAATGCTCTTTTAGAGTTCTGGGACCGTTCTTCTTCCCAAGCAGACAGACACCTTGGCGTCCATTCTCCGTAAAATAATGGCGGTCTCAAGAAGACGAGATGCTCGATCTCTCTTTCTCGCAACTCATACATATCTCAAGGTATTTTGTGCTTGTTGGCTTCATGTTGTTGGTTTTTTCCAACGCTCGATTTAACGCATGTCGACTTTGTTACCAAAACGTCGACTTATAGAGGACAAATTCCCACCACTTCCATTCTCATCTCGCCACTCACTGACGTTGTGTTCGGTCGTTCAAAAGATAGATCGAAGTAATACCACACGTGAGACCAGCAAAATGCCAGTGCACAACAGCGTGTGCGTGTGTTTGTTTTTGTTTTCTAGCTGTGTCTATCTGCCATCTTTCCTCTCTGACTCGAACGCATCGTCAATTCGACTAAATCGAGCTTGCCAACAAAACAACCCGCAGCATCTTTCAGGTGCTAATGCATCTCTAAGTTGCACTTGTCAAACAATCTGCACATGTAGATTGCTCGCGCACGCACAAACACAAACACAAACAATCGAAAGCTTAGTTGACTTCGTCGCCACGGTTCGAATTGTATTTTGGCGGGAAGGATGGAAAGATGAACCTTGTGGGTTTATCTTGTGGTTGGCTCGCGCGCATCTATCAGTGCAAACGAACGATAGAAAATTTGGAAGTGCATTCCTGGTGAACACCAAGTCGCTTCTTTTGCCCTGAAGATCCTTTTTCGCCGAAACAAAGTTGAGGCAGCGGAATGTCCCGAGTCCAAACTCGACTTGCATTAACCGCTAAATAAAAAAATTCTTGTGCCTTGGATGTAGTTTTGTGCAAGAATCACAACGAAACAAGCTTCACCTGCGGATAATAAGCGATTGATGGAGCTAAAAAGGTACCAAGTAGACAGTACGATCCCTCCTAGAAGCCCGCTTCCTTCAGCTTGTTGGAAATACTCTTTTAGCTTTCTCAGATCGTTCTTTATTCTCGAGCAGACAGTCATAGCGATCGCTTGTGGTGGTCTTGGTGTCATGCTCCAAAGTGACCCACAAATTCGCAAATTTGTTGATTGACGGCTTCGATCTCTCTCACATCTCGAACATTTCTCAAAGACTTTTGACTTTTATGTTAATTTCCAAACTGCCGAAAACTTTGGATGAATCCTCGTTGACTTTGTAAGCAAATTGCTGACTTAGAGAAGCATTTTTTGGCGCCAGATCGTGATGCGAATGGCGTATTCTTGCCACTTGTGCTTTGTCCAGATGTCAAAAAGAAGCAAACGCGCATGAGACCAGCATGGCGCCAGCACGTGCTTTTGTTCTCAGTGCCGTGTCTATCTGTCATCTTTCTTCGAGCGCTGGATTTGAGTTTGCTACTGGTGGTGCATTCATTGTAGCATCGCATGGATTCTGTGGAATATTCAATCGCGCGCGCTTGTTCATTGATTGTGCTTAGCTGACATCCTTTGAAGCCCGTTGATCCATCGTTGGAATGATGTTGATCGCCTTTGCTGCTGTTGTCATGAGCTTCATTGCCACCAGGCAATTCCACTTCAATTTCTGATCCGCCTGAAGGGCTTTCAAGAAAAATGTTGTCGTCGAACGATCATCAACAAACGAAGGAGGTGGTATAATGACTCGATGCGCGCGCGGGTCACAGTGTCACTCGTGCTGCTTTGGTGCTTTCTTGATTCTTTATTTGGTGTGTACTGAGTTTAAAACTGCCCTCGTTTGAAAATTGAAAGCTGCGCTTGCTGCCTGTCTATCCCAGCAGCAGCAGCACCACCACCACCAACAAAATGGATGGCGGTGCTTCTTCTTAAGTTAGTAGAGGGCGGATGGCGGGGTCGTCGAGCTGCGAGACCAGCACGGACGACGGCACCAGCAGCGTGTCGCTCGCACTTATCCAGTTGGACAACTTGCGCATTGCGATGTCCAAGTTTGGGCACACGGACTGGATGAACCCGTCGATCGCATCCAGCGCCAGATCGTCCTGTTAACATATATATCAACAAGTGAATAAAGAAACGTCCACATTTGAACTTGTCAGTGTCCACAATAGCCCGACAGTTTCACTTCAAGCTTCAAGCGTCCGCCAACACACGACAAAACGTACCATTGTCTCGATGAGGTACAGCGCAATCTCGCCCTTGAAGTCCACAAACGCGATCCGCACGTAGAGCTCGTCTGGCGAGCGGCCAAAGCACGAGCCCGGGAGGATCGCCACCCCCGTGTCGTGCAGCAGCTGCGCACACAGCTGCACGTCGGTCGTGATCCCGCGCATCGCGAGCGCGCGTCGGTGGCGGGCAAAACTGGGGAACATCGTGAAGCCACCGCTGGGGATCTGCACGTCCAAGTTCATCTTCTGCATCTGATACGCGCACCACTGACCGATGATCTGCAACGTCTTTCTACACTTCTCTTTGTACGCCGCCAGCTCAATGCAGCTGCAGACGCACACATACAGAAAGAGAGACATTGTGAGGTTCGTGGCAACCAATTAAAGCGTTCAGGCAGCGACCGGGTACGTACTCGGGTACAAACGCTCGTCGTGCCGCGTGCTGGATGGGGGATGCCACCGACGTGTACGTCTCGGACGCCATCACGAGCATGCTCTTCCGCAGCCAGTTCATGCTCGAGGGGAACATCCAGAACCCCATGCGCCACCCGCCGGCGCCGCACCACTTGCTCAATCCGCCCGACACGATCGTCCCCTCGGGGTAGTACTTTGAGATCGACAGATGCTCGCCCGAGTGGTGCAGCTCCGAGTAAATCTCGTCCGATATGACAAGCACGCGGTACTTTCTCGCGGCCTTCGCGACTGCAATCAACTGTTTAGAAAAAAGCAAAGACCATAGTTGTTGAGAGACTAGCTCATTACGCAAAGTTCTACGGACAACGAGCAGCTCACCTCTTCTTCGCTGTACACGCAGCCCGTCGGGTTCGAAGGGCTGTTCAGAATCATAATTCGTGGTGCGTCTATCGTAAAAACAAGAGGCAGATGGTTAGTCAGTAGCCACGCTCTTGAGGTCTTCGCACTGGATCACAGTAAAGAGACTGGTAGGCAGGCTTACCTGGATCCTTTGCGCAGTGGTCCTCGAGCACTTCGGGTCGCAGCACCCAGCGGTCTTCTGCGTTTGTTTGCAACCAGATCATGTTCCTAACATTTTCAAACGGAGTCACACTGTGTTCAGCACCACCACATATGAGCACGTATGCTGTACCTAGGACACGATAAACAAAGAGCCTCCATCAGCCAAAGTGTTTGCTCACCTGCCAGCGATGCTCGCCTGAGGCGCGTAACTGGTGCAGCTCGGGTTTGGCAACAGCAGGTCGCCGTAGTACACGGTCTGCAGCACAAAGAGCAGCTCCTTCGTGCCTGGTCCCACGAGCACGTCGTCCCGCGTGTACTTCATGTGGAGGGTCTTGGTGCCCCAGGCTGCGATATCGTCACGGAGTCCTGGCAACCCCGCGGCCGGGAGGTACTCTCGCTGGTGGGAATGTGCTCTATGGAAAATAGAAATTATCAATTATCAGCCGACACACACACACACACAAATTATCAGTTCCCTGGCTCTGGAGCCTCAAAGAACGCCACGGAATTCACTGAAACATGTAAAAATTTCTTCTTCGTACCTGAGTTCATCGACGATGCATTGTGGGATCGGGAATGGCGACTGGCCCAGCCCGAGCTTGTAGATGCACTTGCCCTCCATGATCATCTCGTTGCTGAGCTCGTCCAATGCACTGCCCGCCGAGGTGCAGAGCATCCGGACCTTGCAGTTGATCGCTTTGTGGGGGCCTTTGCGGAGCGGCGGCGGCGGCTGCTGCTGTGTCTCTAAGGCGTTCATGGCATCGGCGGGTCGCTTGCGGCTCATGCAATTAGTGGTGGCGGAGGTGGACGCACTCGACACCGAGGGCGTCGTGCCGTTGCCGTTGCTCTCGTACAAGCTCAGGATCGAGTTCATCGTGCTCTGGTTCGCGTCGATCGCGCTCGCGATCGCGGCTGCGACTGAACTCGGCGTCGCTGCGGGCGTCGTCGGGGTCGCTCGGAGTCTCGTCGTGCTGTCGTGGTTGCTGCTGCTGGTCGGACTCGCGCTGTGGTCGCTGTTGGCTCCTCCGCCTCCTGCTCCTGGACTCGTGATGCTGTTGCTCCGCGAGCCTCCGATTCCAGCGTGTGCTGCCCCGTCCTTGGAGAGCTTGCGCTGCAGCGTGGTGCGGGGCACGCCGTAGCGCCGCGCCGCCTCGCGCACCGACATGCCGCCGGCGGAGACCGCGGCGATCGCGAGCTGCATCTTGGCGTCCGTGTTGGTCATCATGGATCGCGCGAATCTCGAATTGCCGCTGCCTGTTGTAGCAGTAGTAGCAGCAGCAGCGGTGGTCGTGGTGGTCGTGGTTGTTGTGACAGTGGGGCGGAACGCTGAGCCGTAGCTCGCCGACTTCATCGGCGTTCGTGCCGGTTGGGACGGAAGGAGGGCTCGGGGCTAAGCAATCCGCATATGATGCCCCACTCGCAAAGGTGCGTGCGTGCAGCAAGTGGCCTGACCTGACTGGCAGTGGGTGTGGTGCAACAGGACGGACAAGTCAGTCAGACAGACAGGGAAGGAGCAATGAACACTCTCGAGTTCCAAAGCTTTTCGACGCGCACAGTCTTCTCTAAACGCATACGCATGTAGAAAGTATGCGTTTGTATAACTATGGCGAATCGGAATCTAAATAGCGTTCTTGCGATTATTTTCTGCTTCTTTGACAAGTGACGAACTTATCCATTTGAGATTAGCATGAGAAAGATGTATGCAAGATGCTGGTTAAAATGCAATACTCAGAAGGTCACTTTGATGCCCTTAACGAAAGGTATGTTTGACGAGATCTACCATCACTCACGCATTTTGTCTCGTACTGTATGCACCTACGGTACTTCGTTGCGCTTCCTAGGTTGACTGTGTTGCATCAACAGTCGAATGCAAGCAGAGCGAGCGAAATGGCGCTCAACCGCAACTTCCGCACGACGTACTACAAGACGCTGGGCGTGCCCGTGGTGCAGCACATCGTGGATGTCGAGGCGTCGTACGCAGCGCTGCTCGCCGAGCCCGTGGTCAACCGCGCGCAGGTCGTGAAGCTCGCGCAGGAGATCGGCATCCCCGCGCACTGCCGCGACTTGGTCTGGCAGCTGCTCAGCGGCGTACTGCCGCCACACACGTCCATCTGGGAGTTCGCGATCCAAGAACGCACGGTGATGTACCAGGACGTGGTGGACGCTGCGCAGGCGCTGCAGCCATCTATCGCGAGCGACGCGAACAAGGAAGACGGGGATCCTGCTTGTTACGTGAACGCTGCAGATATGCATGTGGACGTGGTTGATCGAGATGTGGATGTGTCGGACGCTTCGAATGCTACATCATCATCTTCGCCGAACGCCAAGACGAAAACAGCATCCAAGCAGTCTCTCTCGCGTCTGATTCGGCTGCATCGAACGTACTGGTGCGAGATCTTGGTGCGGAAACCGCTGCGAGGCATGGACGACGAGCTGTATCTGGAGAGCGTAGCGTGCATGGTGTGCGAAGTTGTTGCAGGTGAGATGGAGCGGTTCTGGTGCTTCACGAAGCTGCTGGAGCTCTTCCACGACGGCATGGGGCAATACAAACCTACGGTGTCGCTGCAGAATTTCCATGACGTAAGCAGTGTGTCAGACTTTGAAGTGCTCTTCATTCGCATCTTGGAGGCTCTAAAGTAAGTCATGAATGGAATCGTAAAACTGCGTGCAACCCTATCTACGCTACTGGGACCGGCCAACTAGAGTTGCTGGAAACTGCTAGCCGGCGAACCCTTCGACAAACTCATCGTCGTCATCGTCTTCAACGCCAGCTCTGTGCTTCGCCTGAACGGATTTGCGGCGTCTTCCTTTCGTCGTGCGAAGCTTGAGAGCGGCATCCTCTTGCACTTCGAAGTCCATCTGGTGCTGGTCATCGCGCGCTGCCTCCCACATGCTGATGAACAGACTCCAGCTCAGCTCTACAGGATTCTCAGTCTGCACGATGTCAATGTCAGACAGAGATGGCAGGTGCAGCCTCGACGCGCGATCGGAGGACAGTATGGCTGGGTGGTCCGTTGTCTACAAAGCGAACCAAGAGTTCTGTGAGTTTACGTGATAATCCAAAGAGATGCACGAATAATAAAAACATCATACCTTGGACGAGTTTGTTGGTTGATAGGTCATGCATTTCTCGTTGTCGAGAAGATATATCTCCTTCAAGAAGAACTTCGCGCGGATCAGCAAACTGATCGCAAACCCCACCACGCACTCTTCTTGGAGAGTTCTCGCTTCGCAGTCGGAAAGTTGCACGGCAGGGAGATAGTCCACGACATCGACCTCCGAGAAATCCGTCTCCTCATCTGCTATGATGTCTGGTGCGAGACCAGCATTCGCAAAGAGCTCCTTCACGCCATCAAGAGTTGTGCTGCATCATCAACACAGAAACCACGTTAGGCGCACGGCGTACAAGGAATAGGAATAGGTGGGAGAATACGCAACATGCAACTCACCCGAGCTTGAGCGTGACGTAGCGGTTGATCAGATAAATAATGTACAGAGGTTCATCTTCGACCTCGTACGGCAGTGCGCAAAGCAGTTGCGCCAAGTAGCATAAATAGTCGATCGTGTCCTTCACCGCCATGGACGAATTTGCTCTTGTAGTCCCAGCTGTGGACAAAACACCACCCGAGTCTGCGAACTGGTTCACGAGTGCCTTCAGAAACAGATTCCGATGCATTCTTCCTGCACGAATGCAGTCCGAGTATAGCCGTCCGAAGAGACAGTACTCGCGCTTATCCTTGTCCAACGTGTACACCGAGCAGCTCCCGAATGCGTTCAGCTGAAAAGAATGTGATATCTGGATGCCTTGAAGCGAAGGTGTGCTTAGCAGAGTTGGAAACTTGTCGTTTAGAGCCACCAGTTGGCTGTGAGCCAAATCTCGAATTGGAACCACTTGGTCTGTTTCCAGGGCGACCAAATTCGGGATGCAGTGGAGTGGGCTGACGAGTCCTTGGGTCAACAGAGTGTCGATGCAGGCGACCGCCTCAGTGCGGATGCGAGCCGACTTCGCCAGTGAGAGCGCCAAGATATTCTGGATCTGAGCTTGCATAACGCTGCCAATCAGCGCTGCGTCGGCCTCTTGGTCTCCTTGAACCTGTTCCTTCTTGCTTTTCGCGTTGTTCATTGTCTTTGTCGCAGAGCCCTGCTCCAGCCGTCGCTCTTCGAACTTCAGCAACTCCGTCAGACTTGTCAGACACTGTAACTTCATCTCATCTCCGGAGTCGTACAACATGAAGTCCAAAATCCCATCTTGTTGCGCCTGAAGGAGGAGTCGGGTGCGGGTGAGAAACAGGAACCCAAGTCCTTGGGCAGCTTTGGCAGCGCATGTTGGATTTCCTTTCATGTTCAGAAAGCGAACAAACGTCTCATAGAGAGAGTCCATGATGGCCCCTTTCCTGAGATTTGTCAATTCGTTGTCTGGGATAACACACGCGTCCAGATCAATCGCACCACCGACTTGACCAGCTGTGAAGAGTGCTCGCTGCAGAGACGAACTGACTTCGGCTGGGATGCTGGCTAGCGAGTCGAGGTCCTTGTACTTCAACAGGTAGGAGTAGAATGTCTCTAGGAGCTTTATCAGGAGAGTTGGGGACTTTCTGGTTGTCGTGGCAATCGTGGCGAGGCACTTGATGCTTGGACCTACAACGCTTGGCGGCGCGCGGAACACCAGCGACTTTACATCGCCCTCCAGTCGTTTCACGAGCCGCTCAGGAATCCGCTCCATTTGCGCAAAGACGTTGTTGATCATGGAGAGCACCAAGCTTTGCACCTTGTTCTCAACTGCCTTCGCCAGGTTGTCGTCGCCTTTCAAGTGGATCATAATCAGCTCCAAATGGGGGTACAGGAGTAATGGTCGAGCCTCACAAAATGCTGACAACGTCTTCATGCACGCGAGGAACTGCATCTGCTCGTCTCCGACAGTGACTCCCTTCAGCGGCGTCCCTTCTTCCAACTGCAAGAGGCACTCCACAAGATACTCGACGATTTTTCCCGAGCGCACTTTCGCGATCTTGACCTCGTCGGATCGATCTTTGTTGAATCGTGCACCACCATTCGCAACTTTTTCTCGGTCGTCATCTTGCAGCAAACGCTTCAAAAGGGCAACGAACCAGTCCAGGTTCGACATGTCGTGGGTTACTTCGACAATAGTGATGACCATTTCAGGGGTGTCATCGAGCTTCGATTGCTTGCTCTTGACAACACTGGAGGGTGTGACTTGAGGGGTGCGGTATACTGACCATGCTTCATCGAGCGAGCGAAAAGCCTTGCCGTCTGGGGAGAGAAACTCGACTTTTTTGCTTCGTGTTGTTTGAGGGTCCCCGTCATCCTTCCCAGACTTGGTCTCGACGGTTTTCCATCCTGGTGGCAAATCCGCAACAGCGCTTTCTTCAGCAAATTCGCCCGCAGCAGGCGAAAGCTGTCGAGAGGAGAACTCCGATCCGAACCAAACCTCCTGAAACGTGTCAATGATGAAGTTCTTCATGATCAGCTTCTCAGATGGATCTCCAATCCGCTCAACCAAACTGCGCATGCACGCACTCTTGCGTCGCAGGTCTCCTTCCGCAGGGATGCCGTCCTCTCCACTTTCGTGAGATGACGAAGTCAGGAATGTGCGGAAGATTTTGCACACGCTTTTTCGGACGCTGATGCCTTTATCGCGTAGACGTTCCGCCAGCATATCGAAATATCGGTCAAACTGCAGCATCAAATACACAAAAGTTAATACATTTGGACACGTAAAGAATAAACATCCGAAAGAAGAACTCACCAAGAGAGGTTGTAGCGCCACATGCCGACCAACTAGATCCACCGCAGCTTGTCGAACTGAAGTACCTTCATCCAGAAAGCACCGATTCACGGCGGCGCGAACTCCGCCATCAACCATCAGCATCGGGTCGACGTCGACCACTGCCGCGAGAATCTTCAACACTCTTGCTCGAAATGTTGGAATGCCTTTTGATAAAAGCGACATCACGTGTGCGAGAAGCTTGTCAAACAAGCAGCAGAACTCTCGGGTTACGACCAGATGCAAGTTCAGTCTCTGCACGTAGTTGCTCGAGGGGGGCAGCAACTTTGACGTGGAATCAACGCTCCGAGGGCTGTTTTTCCAGAAGGATTTCCAGAGTGAAATCTCGAAGTCTTGATTCGGCATGAGATCAGAAACTTGACAGGAATCAGCAATAAACCTCGCCAAGAGTAGCCGCCTCGAGTCGTCTTGAGCAATATTCACGCGATTACTTCTTCTCGTAGACACCATGAGGACATGCTTCAGTATCACTTTGTTTTCAATCAAGTCTTGCTGTGGATGCCCATCTTCGCACTTGGTGACGACGAAGTTTTCTCTCAAAAACCTCTCATGATCCTCGAGGACCAAGCGGGCATCAACGTCATCTTCGAGCACATCACGCGCAGCCGTGTTCTGGTACATCTTGATGGACGTGCAAATTTTGCCGATGAGGTTGAGTGCGGTCAGGGTGTGCTGTGATTCCAGTTTTTTCGCGTCCTTCGCCATGCTCGAATGCAAAATACTTGCAAGTGATGAGCTGAGAACCTCGAGCAGAATTTCAGCACCCGCCCACTCTGGCCGAACGAACATCACGAGTAGATCTTCCACGAAATTCTCCAGTACCACTCGATAGTCGCGCTCCTCATGCCTTTTCAAGCACTCTTTCATCAATGCCCGGATGAAAATCCCCGCATTCTGACGGGTATCCTCCACGCGTCGTTGACATTCTTTGGCTTCAGAATCAGGGTCTTTTCCTGCTGGCATCAAGGTTCGGTCACTTGCTTCAGATCTGCTGGTGTTTTCTTTCTCATTATCCCATATCGAGGAACTCGACTGCACCAAAGCGACCACGAGCGTCGTGATCATTTGGATATTGCTACTGGAGCCCAACAGCTTGACAGTTCGCAAATGACGCTTGGAAGTCGGCAATTTCTTCATCACTCCGACGATTTCTTCCAGAATTAGCGAGCGGTGTGGCTCGTACTGAAGAAAAATTCCGCGTAAGACTGTCATCGCACTCTGTTGCAGCGAGGTTGCGTGCACGCTGTGCTCCAGCAAAAACAGCTCCACCATGGAGGACGAGAAGTGCAGGATCCATCGATCGGCGAGCTTCACCGCGAGAACCAGCCTCGAAAGCTGTTCTATGAACTCGCATGCAACGTTGACCAATGGCGCGATTGCAGTTCGGATTTCTCGGTTCGTTCTGATGTTGAAGCTCGCCGAGCTTCTTCGGTTGTTATGTCTCGCTCTGGACTTGGGTGAGGAAGCGTGACTTTCTTCTTCGTGTGGTAAGTCGTTCTTGTCTTCAGCAGGAACAGCTGATGCAGCGGCAGCCGAATCGATACAGGGTACGATCAAGCGCTGGACGACATGGTTGAACAGCTGGATGCAGTTGTCAATCGTCTCTTCCGAAAGCACTCTTCGGTCGATTTTGCGTGTGGATAAAACCAACAGCTCGCAAACGCTGACATCTAAGCAGAGTTGCATTCGCGAAATCAGACGAGTGTTGATACCAGAAGCTTTCCACTTTTCATCACCGCAGCTGAGTGCCATCGTTCCAAGAATGTCCAGTCCGATGCCGCGAAGCACCTGTCAAAACAAGAAAATTATTGCACAGTTTGTTACAATGTGTGCCAACCCCCAAAAATCAGTGCTCAATGCATCAATGAGAACGTACCTGCTTGTCGAGAGATCCCATGAGCGTGATTAACAAGTCCGAGTCAACTTTCCCAATCATGTCGCGTTTGCGCATGATCTTCAAAGTCTGAAGCAGCGCTCTGACTTCTGCGTGTGTTAACAAATCAGTTCCATCCCGCTGGAAAGTTTCGCTCTGTTGTCGATGGTGCAACTGATCCAGCAACTGGATAAAATGGTCAGAATACTTCTCGACGGTTCCAGCAACGCGCTCTTCACTTGTGAACAATGTCCGTGGAGGGCATTCATCCCCGGCGTATGAGTCCTGCGATAAAGGCATCCCATCATCGTCATTGCCGTCGTCAATGTCGCCAGTTTCTCGAGGGCTTTCTTCGGTGGATGATCGAGGACGCTTTTTTGGTAGCGATTCGCTGTTGTTATTCTGCATTCGCTTCTGCTGGCCACTGCTAGGTGGTGACTGATGTGGCTGACTTTGTCGAAACACCGATTTCTTGTCAAGATGCCCTGCAAACTCAAGATGTTAGAAGACCCTTCAAGTGTCGTCTACAAACAGCTTGTGTTAGCATACCTTCAAAACAGCCACTTCGAACAACATCCTGAGCCCACCGTGGAAGCTTTTGCAACTTCAGCGGGTCGATCACATTCGAGCGGTCGTCTTTCGAGCTACAAAAGCAACAGGAGAAACATGTCAGTGCCATCGATTGTGATGACACAATTGTCTGTACGCTTCTACTCCGTTGCGACCGCGCTCGTCCTTTCTTTTCGGCAGGATGACGGGACATGCAATATACATGCACAAATGAGCCAGTCACCAGAGAGCAATGCACGCATTTACTTACATGATATCACTCTGCACTGATGCCAAAATCGTTGCGAGACGACTGGACATCGATCTCGATTGAGTCTCCGACGATGCTGGTGTTGCTGACGCTGCAACTGCAGCCATCGGGATCGGATGCACTCTCTCCTCTTGCACTCGCGCTGCCGTTGCCGCCGCTGCACTACCACTCCCGCTGCTTTCATCTGCGCTCACATAGAGCGGGAACAAGTGCAGCGCTCCGCGCATCGTGCCCTGCTTCCAATTGGCGTGTGCTGCTGCGGCGGGTGTGTTGTCTTGTCTTGACCTTCAACTGCTTGTTGGCCAGCAACGCCAGAATGCGGAAATGCGGAATTGGGACTCGTCTTTGATGTTTCCGCGCGCTTTTGAGATGTTGCGCGAAGGTGCGCTGGGAAAGGACAGGAGTGAATGTCAAAAGTCAACTGTCTGAGATTGGAAAGGATGGACACAGCTTGAACCAAATGGGTACAACCTTGGCCGGTCGAGGGCAATGACACCGGAGCGATCCGGATGCACAGCTTGCAATATTCCGTCCCAACACGAAACGCTGACGAAGCACAAACAGTGCTTTTGATCCAACGCAGGCAACGAATAGAGGACGAGCTGCTTCGATTCCAGCAACAAAAGCATGAAAACGCAGCTCGTCAAAAATGGCGGATCCAAGCCAAGTACGGGTCAATACTAGTAGTTCAAGAAGGTTACTTGTCATTACACTAACGTGTGTTTGTTTGTTGAATATCATCGCTGCAGATCTCATTTTATACGCCAGCTCGAGCTGCAAGTCGTCAACTGCGATATCGGCCAACAACTTGCGTGAATCAATCTCGATCAGAAACCCGTTGGCGCTAAGGTGGGTGACGCACCAAAGCAAATTCGCTTCATGACGCTTTCTCTGGTGGTGATATGAAGTCAGAGACTCTAAGCTCGAGAGCCATGCGGTCTTCGCATGTTGAGCCTACTCAATCGGGGTCCTGAAATGAGTCGGCAAGACAACCGAGCATTCAGTCACCTTCTTTCAGGACATGCTCGCAAAGTTGATCCAGCAATATGAAGATATGACTCGTTCAGCGTTGCATTAAATATTGTCATATTCGCACTACCTGCATCGCTTTTCGTTTTGCTCCAGCTTCTTTGCGTGCAAGAGCATCCGGAGAAGAAATAATCGAGAAGTGAGATACCAGTCTGTAGAGAGAGAGAGAGAGAGAGAGAGAGAGAGAGATGCGTGACACCAACTACTCACTTGAGTCTAGCTGGGCTGATACCGTTGCCTAAGCAAGTCCTGAGTTAACTTTGGCATATTCTAGGACTTTGAGTCGATACTGAATGTGTACTTGAAGCTACGCGCTTCTGGCTTGGGAAGATCGTCCGGAATCCGTTGCTGTCGATTCTTCAAGATCCAGCGCTGGACCTCGATCTGAGCGGCAAGCCGTCTTCAAAAGGGTTGTCAGACAAATTCGGAGCTCTCCTCGCACTAAAGTCAAAGCAAAACAGCGCAAGCACTACTGGTGTTGACGAAGTCAAGCTGGTGAGGCTGAAAGTACGTGTGAAGGTAATCGTGAACGCGATCGCAAGGAAGTGATCGCATGGAAGATTATTAGTTCAAGTAGTTCCCGACAGAGAAAAACGCTCTTCAATTTGATGACCTGGTGCTACTACTCGGCGAATACTCGATGTATCACCTCTTGAGGATCTGACCGTACCAGCCGAACAAGATGCGGCTGGCACCGTGGGGACTCTACTTAGCAGAGCATTCTAAGCAGCAGCACATTTTCCAGATTCCACATCGTGCTCGTGAAATCAGCTCACTTGAGCAAACTGACAGCGTCGAACCTGAGACACCTAGCGACCACTTTCTATCGGATCAGTGGACTCCTCTCACCCCATTGCTGCCTCCGGCGATTGTGGTAGGCTCAAGCAGCAGCTCCAGGAGGTCGTGTGTGCGACTACGATGAGTCAAGGTAAAGGCACAAGTGAAGCAACAGCGACACAGACCAAATTGCTGTACGTGGAGAGAACCAGTTTCTCTCAATCGACGAAATCGGACAGCCGCTGATTCCAAATTCGAGCTTTTCTGGCCGACAACCTTTGCTTCAGTCAGCTTGAAGCGAGGGCACAGGTGAGAAGCGCTTGCGTATTTCTTGTGGCACGTTTTGTGATTCGTGTGTGATATCTTCTTCACCTGTTAAGCACGAATTGAAGCGGTCCCGCGAAATTTTCACTCCCAAATGCGTAAACTGGGCGAGACTGAGAGGTGTGCATTGCCTATGAGCTATCGGGTACAAACGAGGAGCAATGTCGCGCGCGATCCAATAAATGCGGGGCTCTGATAAACGGGAGGTGGTTTTGTTGTTTTGTTGTTTTTGTTGTTGTTGCTGTATATATCTTCTCGCTTTCTCGTTTCCACCTCACTGTTGATTCCACAGCGATCCTCATGGATACGCACGAAGACACACTCGCCGCTGTTGTCTATAGATATAGCAGCAAGCGTTCCTCCTGTGTATCGTCGAATCTCCTCGTCGACAGCTGATCGATCTCCCATGCAATCGCTCTTCCTCACAACCGCAGCGCGCTCGCTCGCTCGCTCTCTACTGCTGCTGCTGCTGCTGCTGCTGCTTCTCCATGATGTCGGCGTAGCTCTCTTGCAGTCGGATCGACGAGCGCATGGTGTAGCGCAGGAACTTCTCGGCGCAGTTGTTGACGCACGAGAGCTCGGCGTCGTCCATCTTCTTGCTGCGGAACGAGTGCACGCAGTCGCTGAAGCAGAGCTCCACCGTGCGGTTGAAGTACGCGATCGTCTGGGACACGCGCATCTCCTCCAGGTGCTCTTCCATCTTGCGCTCGAACTCGCGTTGCTGGAGGCTCATGCTGCTTGCTTGCTGTCTTGGTGGTCTCTTGCTTGCTTTGCCTGCCTTGTTGCTTTGTGCGATGCTTGCTCTGTCTGATTGATTGGGTTTCACCACGTGTCCCGAATTTAGATGCCACAAATGGTACAGATCTGGTACACAGCAATCATTCCTGCTCATCCATCCCTTGTTTCGCGGCATCTACAACTCGGGACGCCATCTAAACGCGGGATCCTGATTCCTTTTTGCTTTTCCAGAGCCCCTTCGAAATATCAACAGCAGCGCAAAAGAAAGAAAGAAGCGATCCATCCAAGGAGAAGACGTCGAGAGAGCTCTCTATCTCTGTGTGTGTCTGCGAAACGAGAGACGGATAACTAGAGAGCAGCAACATGAGTGCAGCGGCATGGGCGAGCTGGCTGGACCGTCTGGAGAACGCGCGCGGCCAGGAGAACATGATCTCGGCGAAAGTGCGCGCCGGCAACGTCGCGGCGATCGGCACGAGCGTGTTCGCGCTGCAGCAGAGTGTTTCGCGGCTCAAGCGCGACTTCGAGCAGCTCGTGCGCTCGACGACGTCTAGCGTGTACGTGGGAAACTACTGCTGTGATGTATGGTTGTTATTGTTTTGTTGAGACGCGATGTATCTGGTTGCTTGTGAATGTGTAGGACAAAGCAAGAGCTGGATCGCCGTGAGCGCCTGCTGAGACAGCTGGAGCTAGACCTGGTACGATATGCAAGAGGTCATGGGAATCGCTAGGTGCAAGGGCAGTTGCTGATCTCGAGTGTTTATTTCGTGTGGGTCGCTTTGTTTCCCTGCAGAAATCCGATTTGGACGCGTACAACAAGCGCAATAGCCCTGCTGGAAGGTGTGTGCTCTTGTGGCTTTTGAGGATCAAACAACGTTTGAAAGTATCGTGTGACTCAATTGTTCTGTACAATGTTTTGTAGCCAAGCTGCTCGAGAGCACCCGAAGAACCTGCTCAGCATGCAGAACCAGATCATGAAAGGTGCGTCAACCAACCCATTCATGTACATTCAAACGCCTATGCCCGCGATGGAGAAGCTCATATATGGTAGTGCTTCTGATTGTCTTATGAATTGAGCAGACCAAGACCAGCAGCTGGATCTAATTGGCCGCGGTGTCTCGAATCTGAAGAACTACAGTCTCACTGTGAAGGACGAGACGGAGCTCCACGTTCGCCTGCTCAACGACATCGACGACGACGTCTCTCAAGCGACCAACGGGCTCGAGTCGGAAGGCGCGCGTGCTGCCAAGGTATGTAAAAGCACTCACAGCAGCAGCAGCAGCTGCCATGGTCACGATTGGATGGGCACTGTGAGTCTAATCTCCAACCATTTTGTGTATCTGTATCGCGCAGGTGGCGCGACAAAGCAGCAACTTCAAGCTCTATATTATTATTATCGCGCTGTTTGCGATTTTGATCTTCCTGCTGGTCGCTGGCAGCTAGTTGGATCAAGAGTCCCCAACCACCAGGAAGCAAAATGGAGCAACTGCGTACAAGTAATAGGGCGACACAGGACAGCAAATGTTACGCTTTCACAGCCGATGATGGTAAATGCACCCACAGTATACCCCACTATTTGTTACTTCTCCTGCTCTCTGTCTTTGACTCATGCAGACTTGGCGCTCTTGGTGTATCGCACGACGGGCTTTGATCTCTTGCTGGTTGGCGGTTGCTTTGCCTGGCTTTTCAGTGCACCAGACGAGAAGACTGCGAAGAGAATGCGCGCCTACAGTTGCAAGAAAGAGCAGTCATGCCGTGCCAAGGTTAGTCAACTTCCAAGGTCCACAGCCACGTTGACAAAATGAATAACTCACATTGTTCCAAAGCGCGATGCAGTACAGCGCGAGCCTTGCGGCTGGCAGCGCCGCGATCTCCTGCGGCACCGCTGCGAGTCGCTTGATAGGGAGTAAGATGTCGCCATAAAGCATCAGGCACGACACGAGCAGCATCAGCTTCACGAACTGTTCCAGCACAGCAACCACAGATTTTTGATATGACCAGCTCCACACTTTAATGCAATCATGCGATTGAGTCAACCCTCCACATGCTGAAATCAAATACGATACATACCAGCGCAGTGTTGCGAAAGTAGAGCAGCGTGCCTGCTGCCGTGGCACCAAGACGCACTGCGACGGGTTTCTCATACTCGAGAGCGCAGCAAATGCCGAGCAGCGCATAGATGGTCTGGTGAGGACGTGGCAGATGAACATGTGATTAGCAAGGAAGAGGAACGATGAACGGCACAGCAACAGCCGCAGCAGTGGAGCGCCATCGTGCGGCTTACCAGCTGCACGCAGATGGCGCTGTCTGTGCGCTTGGTGCGCCCGCGCTGGGCGGCAGGTCCCCAGAGCGTTTGGTGCAGACTCTCGTGCTGGAGCACGACCATCTTATTTGGCGTCGTCCCACAACAGCAAATTGTGTTTCTTTTGTTGCGTGTGACGGTCTAATTTGATCAGGTTGCAGCATTCAGTCCGTCTTCTGTCCCGAACCTTTCGTTAATGCCCAATTGCTCTTATCTCGTTGAAGTCCAAAATGTGCTCCGTCCACCATTGTCCACTATGGATTTCCAAAATAATTTGGACCGAACGCGA